>PNEQ01074908.1:0-26204 GCA_003012365.1 Medauroidea extradentata
AAGCTCCCATAAACGTACATCCATAAAACAAGTTAACATAGATACAATCAAGTGGCATCAGAAGAAGACTAGGATGCAAAATATTCATCCAAGCTGTAATATGCCTTTTCAATGAGGAAGTTTTTTAATTTTCTTTTAAAGTTTAACAGATTATTCTTTTCCAGAATGACCTTTAAGTGGCCTGGAAGATTATTAATTAGTTTACCTAACTTAACTAATACAATCTTATTTAAACTAACCTAACTACCTAACCTAAACTAACCTAAAATTCCTAACCTAACAAAAATTTTTACGTAGGACTTCGCAGTTGGCAGTCGCATACATGACCATGTGTATTGTCAGTGGTGCAGTTCTGTAGTTTCGTTATCTGCAGTCGAGGACTAGGTAGCAGCAATTATGTTAGGCCTACCTGTATAGCCTATGAACTGCAATAATGTTGGAATTTTGAAAAACATTATACATAAATTTAACAGCGTAACTTCTAGTCTTCGTAAGCTCTTTTTCAAAGTCTCCTCGCTGTATCCTCCAGCAATGCTGTTGAGTCGAGATCTACACTGATGCATGACTTTCAAAATACATGTTGAAACTTTCAGAATACATGTTGAATGTTTGCAAAATTTCATCATGGCCATTTTGAAATTCGAAATACGTTTTCGTGAATAACAAAAGTAAAGGTTACTAATAATATCTCATGTAGACTCCATATTGGAAGAATGTGCATTTTCATAGTGTCTGTCCTGTCTCAAAGCAAAATGTATACATTAGTAGCCAACTGCCGACTTCACATTCTGGATTGGCCATAAGTGGGAAGCAATTACATGCCTATTGTTTCATGACTACTTGTTAAACAGAACAGCAGTAGTACCATAGTGTACATAAGGTTATGAAAAAAATATATGGTAGTATTATTTTGATAATTGTCTCACCTAGCCATATGAAGTAATGAAGATTTTTCATATAGTACCACCATAATAGGTAGGCCTATTTTATAGATTTTATCATTAATATTTTATGATTTAGGCCTTTGCTATCAAACACCTTGCTAATATCGCTGGCAGTTATATATGAGGGATGTAGGCTATTTACTTGCTAAGTTTTTGAAACGGTTTTCTTTTTAGTTTATATAGGCTAGCTTTAATTTTTTAAGTTGATAACTTAGTAAGTTTATAACAATGAAACAACTACCAGGTAATGATGAATAAATTAATTTTGTTGTTCAGCCAATATGACATTTGAAAGACAAGGATACAATTGTTAAAAAATTTAGTGTTACAAAATGCCTAAAAGTTTTACATTATAAATGTACATAGTTTGAATAGCAAATTTTCACTAATTTAAGGATTTAAAATTGACCAATTGTACAGACTCTTTTAAAATATATAAAATCTAAAAATGTACATTATGTGCCAAACACATCTCATTAAACAATTGAAGGCCTAGAATTCACGGTTATAGAGGGGATTCTAAATTAACCACTGTTCTGTTTTAGGTTTAAAAACATTTTTACGGCAGATATTGGGTAGTCGGAGGCAACCTGTTAAATACAGTGAACCTCTCTACGATTAACCCAGTAATAAAATTTTCCTGGCTATAAGTTAAGGTTGTTTTTATTAGGTTTCTTAAGCTGTTTCATTGTACAAAATTTCTTATGAAGTTTTCTCTCACATAAAGTATATATATGAGTCCCTTCAAAAACGTAATATTAGAATCATGGATCTACTGTAATTTAATTCCCATTTTGATGTATTGTTTGAATGTTTTATTGCATCCGTAAGATCTTTTCAATACACAATCGTACAAAAATATTGGAGATATTGTTTAAGACATTTTGCTAATTTATGGGTTGAAGTATCCGGAAAGTAATTGGGCCTATTCTGGGTTTGGTAGGGATGGACAAGATTCCTAGAAACATAATTATCATGTTTCTTTACATGGTGCATACATTGTAGGACCTAGTACATAACAAATTATTATAATAAATATTCCTAGTTTTATGAACAATGGCTTACAGTGATTCTGATAGTTAAGATGACAGGTGGGTGGTTGACTGGATAGGGAACTTTTTATATCTTCAAATGTTTTGATTTTGAGGATTTTTTTAAAGGCGTGAAAACATGATAAATTTAGTGTACATGGTGAAAAGAGTATTTCTCAGATTACCAATAAAACATACTAATATGTGTTGTTTAAAGCCCTTTGTAAGATACATGAACAAATGATGGCTCTTTTAAAACTCTTGAAGTGATTTTTTGAAGATATTTTAGTGTTCATAACTTCAAAGTTCGTCTGGGATTGTTTTTCTTACGTTTTCTGTTTTTTTGTGTGTTGTTTTGTATTTTGTCATTTTTGTATTTCAATACATTTTGATCAACAAAACACGAGCAATGGCGCATGTCCACAAACCAATAAATTCCAATTTTTAAATTACGGTATGTTAAGTTTTTGTCGATAATACTTATTGAGCACGTAGAAATTAGAGTAAAATGTGTTTGTTATTTAAGAATGCCAGAGTAGTTGAATTAAAATATAAAAATATGTTGTGCATGTTCCCCATTATCCTGTACTTAATAGACCTTCCAACTATCATAAAGCATTATTAAACAGTTTTTACGTTTTTTTAGCACACATAAAATACAAAATAAGTTTCTTCCAAATTGTAATGTTGCATAGTATGGATGCTGTTACATATCCTTTCCCACAAAGATGTATTTGTTCCCTTTATTCGCAATATGTAATTACGTCGAAACTTAAATTCAGTGATATAATCAACAAAAATGTCAATTATTTGTGACTAATGGACAATGCAATAAATCTAGACAAATACAGCTACATAACAATTAACACGCACACTCTAAAACACATGGTAAAATGCAGCTTTATGACCCACACAAAAATTCTAAATTAATCACAGTAAAATGTTTCCTAAATCTTGGAAAGCCTTGCAAATATTGTTTATAATTTTGTTCTCAGATAGCCTGGCTACATATATTTAGAAGATGTTGAAGTTTGAATGAAAGTCCTTTGTTTATATAAAATGAGCTTCAAAAGCGTAATTTCCTTTTGTTGCTATTGACCAAGCAGCAACTAACCATTTTATTCGTATCCGAACATTTTTATGTTTATATATCCTGTTTTCGGATTAGGAACGGAAAAAATAAGTCAGATAATATACAAGGAATTATCAAGCATGTGTAGCACAATCCACCACCACGATAAATATCCTACATACTACACGCTCACTCAAAGACTTTAATCAGGATATCATTGTTAATTAAAGGCAACAAGAAAACAAAAACTATATTTTATTCTAGCGAAAACAAATGTTGCTTCGAGTATTTTTCAGCCAATAGAGGCCAAAACCTTGTAGAGAAAATTACCCTGTGAGTTAGTTTCGGTTATTTTAAGAAGTAAAACATTTGTGTGTGCTGACTTGAATTTGTTATGTTGGAAAACTACAACATAAATTAATATGTGGAACTACAAGTTATCGCAACTCCAGAGCAGAATCAGCGATTGAGAATGAAGGAAACGTGTTGCTATGCATCGGCGTCACGAAGGGGGGGATTCCCCCTCCCCCTTGGAACTTGGTGACCCCTACAAAAAAGGTCACTAATTGTGTCAGGCACTGTGAAAAGTCTTAATTTGCGTCAAATGCTGCAAAAAGTATTTTTTGCTTATGATAGATTAGTTTTATGATAGCTAAACTTAAATTTCTAAATATTTGCCCCTCCTTGAAATAATTCCTGGTGACACCCATGCTGCTATGTGAAATAGTGATGTGCAAATTGGTAGTGTTTATTAGAAGTATTGTTCAGTTGTTTTGAATCTTGTTGTACTAGGTTTTCCTTGAGGCATGTTAAGTTTCGGAGTGTGTAGGTGAATAAAAATATGTACAATGGCCAATATTGGAATAATACATCTGGATATAATGGGAACTCGTAGAAAGGACAATAGTTGTGAATGTGTAAGATAAGTTGACAGGATCTGATTACATTGTATGCCACTTTTTCTTAATGAAATGTTACGTAGTAGGCTAATACTGAAGGTGGTTTCATGAAGTATTAGTCAATTTGTAATGATATAAATATGGATTACTTAAATCACATAAAATTTATATCCATATTTTTTTTGTAGGATAAAACAAAGTTGGTTTACTGCCCAATGTGTTTTTATGGTGGTAAACATACATGATAAATTTTTTTTAAATTTTTAAAATAATTCCTTGACTTCTAGGTTTTCCAACTGGAAATGCAAATTTTCCAGAAAAAAAATAAAATACATGATAGTACAAATACAGTAGAAGCCCATTACAATATTTGTGTTGGGGGACATAATACTTAACTGTAGCAAAGTGACTGTGCAGTATACCATGTGTGATTCTTCCTTTATAGGTACATTATCGGCATAAAACTATTTCGGCATAACCAAATCTGCTCTACAATTGCCTAGTACTGCACAATCCTTTCGAAAAATGTAATACCAGTAAATATAGTCTTGTTTATATTTTATTTATTCGATGTTATATATTACCATATGCTCCGTAACAGAAATAAATAAACATATCAACTTGTAAGCCAAACGTAAGTTGCTAGCATGTATGAATTCTAATTTATGTTATTCATGACCAATATACATTTTCTTGTAAAAAAAAAAAGGACACAGTGTTCAATTTGATATGTTTTTTCTTAACATCTCCATGTTCAGATGGCTCGTTTATGTCAGATAAGCAATACTATATTACAAAATACTTAATATTGCTCTAATAAAACATATTCTTGGTAGCAATGACATCATCAAAACAAATTGTTTTGTCACTAGTGATCTAGATTTGTACAACATATGCATTACATAAAAATAGTGGTTAAATTAAACCCTTTCAGAAGCCCTAAGAACTTACAGACTGAGGTCTGTCACATATAGGCTATTACAATTCTATGACAATTAGTATGTAATATTCTGACACTAGCCTACCTAAAATATAAAACACTGACTAGATTTGCTTATACACTTTAATTGCGGAAAATAATGATGTTTTTTCAGCAAACTCAAATTCAAGTACAAATGCCACTATAGCCTGAATAGTACATCATTAACTGATTTCTTTTTCTCCCTTAGTGAAACGAGGCATATTTTTGAAAAAAAAAAAAAAAAAAAAAACTTTCATAACTACATTGACAAGTAATAACTAATACATTCAAGAATTTTCTCAAATTTCCCTCACAACCACATTTTCCTGACTTTTTCTGGTTTTTCCTGCTATCCAGGTCACCAGACACCCTGTGGAATCGAAATATATAAAACAATGTGTGAATTTAATTGTACAATTTAATACGAGTATATCAGTTATAAATAGCAAAATTACAATCATCCAATATTCTTTACTTTGTAACAATAAACGTGGTAAAATGCAGTCGATATGTTTCCTGGTGAAGTACACTAAAAATGCATTATTCAAAACTGGTATTGATAAATAAATAAGAGCAGAAAGTTTAATTTTAAAATTTGATACCAGTACATTGGCATCGAAAATATAAACCCATCAACTCTTTTTACGCTTTACAATACGAAAAGTGGTAAAATACAGTTGATGAGTTTTCAGCCCAACCACATATCATGTGTTAATTGAAATAAAAAAGATGGCTTTTATTTTACCATCCTATACCTACCCGTACATTTATATCAAACATTAAAATCAAACCCTTCCACTTTTTTTTACTTTGCAATAACACATTCAAATACAGTACTGCATTACATTTATTCTAACTCTGCACACCTGAAGACCACACTTTCATCTGGATTTGCTGTAAGTGTTATGAAGGAAGCTGTAAGGGATAACATGAGATGTGTGGTATCATCGACACCATGACTGAAACCAAAAATTCTTTGTATACAACATCAACAGTATCTGATTGTAAAAAATGTCCCAATTTTTCAATACCTATATGAATAACAAGTGAATATAATATTTAAATAAAAAAAAGTAATACTCTTGTTGACATTTCATTGGTGTGATTCATGTGTGAAAAAACACACCAGAGACACTGATCTACGAAATTAAAAGCTTTCCCCTTATACAAGTTAATTTTATGCACCGAAATTACTGCACCACACTGTACACTGTTTGCTGATAAATACAATTCCTATGTAGCCAATTACGGTATGTTCTAATAAAGTAATACAGTAATCAGAAAAAAAAATAAATTAAACTATTGCTGGTTATGATCTGAACATAGAAGGATTACGTATTTGTTTTGAATGAATTAGTGATTAAATAAACGATCAATTAAATCTCGACGGACAGCCAGACCCTTACCTGGACGATTCAAAAATGGTTCAACTGCATCATCTACATTGTCAAGTTGTTCTAGTTCTCCGTCTTCTTCTTCTGGTAGTCTGTTGTTGGTCTTCAATCCAATGTAGTGCAGTACCGAACATGCTACAATTACTGTTGTAGAGCAAAACTTCGTGCCAAGCCCTCTCGAAAGGCATGGTAAACGACGTTTCCATACCCCATATGTGCGCTCCACAATATTACGTGTCCTTGACTGCGCGTAGTTATACCTGTGATCTGCATCTGTTGCGGGATTTGCCACAGGTGTGAGCAGGTATGGCAAACATGGATAACCCGCATCACCAACTAAAGTCCCTGTCAACTGCCTTTCTTGGTAGCGGATATACAGCCTTGAATTTTGCAAGATTCTGCTGTCATGTGTGCTTCCTGCCCATTCCGGCACTATGTCCAGAAACTCCATGTTTGGGCCAACAACAGTCCGAACATTTAAAGAAAACCAACCTTACGATTTCTATATACCTCCTGATACTGTGTAAATTAAGTGTGTGCCAAGCGTACATGAGTACAGTCGATTGCACCATCAACAGCAGGTAAACCAACACCATCGTCAGTGGAACCCAATTCCCTAAACAAGCGCCTGTTTTCTGCTACAGTTGCTGGCGTTGATGGGAACTTAATTTCATCGCCAATGAGAGCAGCCAAAAGAGCTGAAACTCTAAACACAATGCGGCTGACACTGGACTGAGATACTGATGCGATGTCACCATACACAGCCTATAAAAGAAAAGAGAAACATAATACATATTGTGCACTATTATAAAGATCATCCAACTACAATTATTACTTACATTTTAAAATGTCATACTAGAGGCCTGCGTAAAGCTTTGTGCAAGAGACAGAATCAAATGAGCAGTACTACTGACAGCAACCAATACAGTTGAAGCTACCTAAATAAATGAATGCCTAAAGGTAATGAATTCTATGTTGTGGTGTAAAGTCTGCAGCAAGTAATACACCTGAGTTTCAAAATATTGAGTTTGTGTGTTTTATAACTGGGCAACATTTTAAACAAACTGATGTTACTGAAATCAAGTTTTAATTTAATACAAATTTACTGTGCACTAATAATTTGTATGAAAACACACACATTTCTGTCTTGATTCGAGCAAGCAAGATCTTTAACCAAAAAACTAGCACCAATCTTATGTGTAGAAGGTTTTGTCTATTGTCTAAAATAAATTACCATTATACAGAACTTCAATTAAAGCTGCCTTTAAATAGTGCAACATGACATTGGCAGCTGATAAGTTTCTCACCTATTGATTACTCCTGACAAGTACGATGCTGAAAGTTCCACGCACATGCAGCATGACATACTGCATCATCATCACACATAATTGTGAAGACAACTTAACTGGCAGTGTCTAGCCTATAAACACCTACAACAGTTTTCTTTAAGCCTATTTACTGAAGAATAGCTACTCATTGTGTACTAGCCAAATGTTTGTAAGTTAGTTAAGGTTAGCTTACCTAACCTAAACAAATGGAAAAATTGAGGGTAAAATAAAGTAACATAAAATAACCAAAGCTAACGAAAAACTGAAAATTTCAAAGTACCTAATGAAAATAATTTTTTTTTAATTAGACTACTTCTTAAGTCAACATATTTAATTAATAAACTTTGCCTTTAAAGTATTGGTCGGTATGAGGAGTAGCTACTATAATATTTACCACACATATTATTTTACCTTGTACTATTTCAACCAATGTAGCCGAAGTAAGTGTAAGTACAGAATACAACTTGTTGAGCATAAAGTTACTAAATAAGAAATGTTTATCACACATTTTATTCAAATATTTAACACACAAACTATTATTTTAAGTTTTGAACTGGTAATGCTACATGCTATGTATGTATAATTTATTAAGAAATGTACATGTGCTGTAGGTAAATACTAACAATAGTAAAATAATAATAAAACCAGCAACTGACACTCATCCCGTAACAAACTAAAACCTCTTCCTCAAATAGACTACCTACCAAACCCCTCCTGAATTTTCTAACCCCCCTCGCCAATACAAATTCCTCCAAAAACAAATTCCACTCCCTCACAACCTTCTAAAAACAGACTGCCTACCCTGGAAGAGAGTGATAAGCATAGTCATTTACAGATGGGATGGGCAAGAGACAGAAGACGCCACACAATATAAGTGTGTAGGGGTTGTGCCGCAGAGCGACCTTAGGTGGACAAGACAGGTGGAGAGGGTGGTTGCGAAGGGGATAAGAGCTTTAGGTTTGCTGGGAAGGATACTAAATGGGACTAGCTCCGAGGTGAAGGAAAAGACATAATGCATAATGGTACGGCCAATGTTCGAGTGTGCCGCCTCAATGTGGGACCCATATGTGGAAGCTGAAGTGCAGGAAATGGAAAAGGTGCAGAGAAGGGCTGTGAGATGGGTGTAGGGTAGGTGGAGAAGACAGGGGCAAGATGGAGAGGAGGAAGGTAATTATTGGCCATCTGTAATGATGAAGGAAATGGGATGGACAGAAGGAGAGTTGAAAGACTGGTCACGATGTACAGAATTGTGAATAGAGATGGAGGATGGGGAGGGTTACATTGTCACCTAACCAAGGGAGGGTATAGAGGGAGAGGAAACAACAGCCAGAAGATTGAGATGGTGTGGAGGAGAACGGAGTGGGGCAGGCAGTTTATGCTTGGGAGGTCAGTGAGGGAGTGGAACGTTTTGCAGGATGACTTGGTGGCGGTTCAGGGATGTTTTGAAGAGGGTTTTCTAAAGAAGTGGGTATGTGTAATCTCACCACCATGCTGCAGCACAATTGCTGGTATTTATTATTTATTCCGTTCATCATCATCTGAATATTCTCTTTACTATTCCCGCTACCTCTATACTCTGCCGTAGTTTACAGTCAACCTAGCTTACCCCAACCGCCCTCTCCATTTACCAACCTGCAAAACCAATAGTTTGGGCGCTACACGATGAGTAGTGATTCTTGATATTTACCACTAACTCTCTCCTCTGCCCTTCCCAGTACATCAAGAGTTCTTCTCCCTTTAGACACCACTCTCTACTTGCCTTCTCTAATTTTACTCACCCTGCAACAGGTATCTCTACTCGTATTATGAAACTTCCCATCTATATGCGCACATTCTCCCAACCTTCTTCCACGTAAACCTAACAATCTTTGTCTTTTGCATTTTTATTTACAATTTGTACTCTTTAGTCCACTATAAAATATATTATCAATGTCCTCCTACAACCTGTCCCATTCACCTTCATATTCATATCAAAAGCAATCATCAGTAAACAATGGCAAGCATCAGTACAGTAAGTAAACAATGTTATTTTACCATCCACTCCTAAACCCATGTTGTTTGCCATTACTACAAACAACATAGGGTCCAGCAACTTCACCGTGGCACCCTAGATGTAACCTATCCCTCTTGTGATAAGGAATCCTTCACTTTTACCCCATCTCTACCCCTTGAGAAAGTCTACAATCCATCTCACTACATCTTTGTCTACAAGCAATTTATCGATAGCCACTAGACACTGTGTGGTACCTTACTGAATTTTTTTTCAAGGCCAATTAAGCAGGCATCCACCGGTTTTTGCTTCAGTAAAAGTTTAGGCCTACAACATTTATTAAAATAAGCAAAATATAGAAATAAATATTAACAGAAAATATAGCATGAAAACTTCATTACAGCTAAACATTAGGCCTATCATATTATACATTTTAAATTACATGGAAGCTCCCTGTTGCATAAAATCTCAGACAAATGAGCAACTGCATTAGAGGAGGAATCGGAAGCCCACGTTTGTTGTACTTCACTAGTCCATTTTCAATTCTAAGGAGAATAACATCACGAACAGTCTCCTTTGAAAACCGATACCTGCATTTGAATTCTGCATCAGTGTAAAGTTCAAAAGGATCGTGAGCATCACGAATATAAATCTTCCTCTTCCTACGGTTTATATCTTCATCGTCGACCATATCAACATCAAATGCGTCTTCAACTACATCCATCGTTATGATAAAAAAAAACACTGGGCGCAAAGAAACACAAAAGTAACACAGTTAAGCCGTCTGTGTGAATATTCCTTCGCTCACGCCTCTTTCAACAGACAAAAATAATGGACGACATTTCCATTAACAAAAGCATCATCTCAAGCAACAAGTCACCTCTACAGACGACTTGGCAATTACGATCTTATTTGCAGTCTTAAGCAAGTGCTTTTCAACTATGAAATGCGAATTTAAATCACAATCTTAAGCAGTATCTATGCAAAATAAAAATGGTGCTGGAAAATAAGACGGCCTTCGTCAAGACCGTCTTGTTTTCGTTTGTATTTTCATGTTCTTAAGAAGGGTGTAAGAATGTAAACAAGCAAATGTGACGTCAAATAAGATCGTCTTGAGTCATACAGGGCGGGATTCATAGTCCCAACTTAAGCAAGAACTTCGTCAAGACGGTCTTGTTTCTTAAGAAAGTGTTTTCCCAACTCCAGTTGCATAGCCGGTACCCAGAGGATAGCTTCATGAAGTCGACGAGCTTGGATATGTTCTACTTCCGGCTTGACGAAGTAATTGCTTAAGTGGCCGAAGAAACACGAACATACACGACTACAAGCGAGTTGGAAATAACTTTCGTGATTTCTGCTTTGTTTCACTGGCAGTTCTATTACACGTTCGTCGCTTTCTATTTTTGATTAATTTTTAAGATGTCTGGAACATGTTCGCGGTATTACACGCATCTGGAGATAAAAGTATAGAAAATAAGCAAAGAGTAACCGATTTAAACATATATTTTTTAGTAATGGTTGCAGCATCGAAATGAATATCAGTTATACTGTACATTTTTTGCAGTAGTAAATTCTGAAATTATTTTTAGCTTTATGTTTGAAATGGTATAACTATTTTGATATTACGGAACTTTAGGTTAGCGACTTAATGTACTATTATTGCTGAATGCAAAGACGAATATCTTTCTAACCGTGTGTTTGATTGCCAGTTTGGTTATCGGTAGAATATTTCGAAGTATTTTACAAATAAACAAATTCGTAGCTTGTTTGTACTGACTAGGAATTTGTGACGTCATACGAGAGCGACTTGAACAAGACGTTGCTTAAGTTACGACTATGATACCACTTGATTACATCAAAATAAAATCGCAATATATTTTGTTGCAATTTGTTTTCATAACTTTACTCAACTGAAGTTGCATCGCCTATTCAATAGCCACGGAATAACACTCCATCATTAGCAAAAACTACCTATATTTACTTTGTTTGCCGGCTTAAGTCGTCTCGCGAGTGAACTTGACCAAGACAGTCTTGTTTGCAGACTTAAGAAGAACCTCGACGTCTATGCAACACGACCTTCTCAAGCAGTGACTATGCAACAGAAATATCTGCTCTCAAGCCACTAGAAAATAAGATTGTATTCGTCGAGGCCATGTGCTTAAGAATGGTCTTTGACTTTGAATAGGCATTTGTGACATCATACGAGAACGACTTGACCAAGAAGTTGCTTAAGTTACGACTATGAATCCCACCCCTAGTACTTAAGATGCGAATATGAATACCGCCCTTAGGGCGGGATTCATAGTCCCAACTTAACCAAGAACTTCGTCAAGACGGTCTTGTTTCTTAAGAAAGCGATTTCCCAACTCCAGTTGCATAGTCGGTGTCCAGAGGATAGCTTTATGAAGTCGACGAGCTTGGATACGTGATACTTCCGGCTTGACGAAGTAATTGCTTAAGTGGTCGAAGACACGCGAACATACACGACTACATACGATTTGGAAATAACTTTCGTGCTTTCTGCTTTGTTTCACTGGCAGTTCCATTACACGTTCGTCGCTTTATGTTTTTGATTAATTTTTAAAATGTCTGGAACATGTTCGCGGTATTACACGCATCTGGAGATAAAAGTATAGAAAATAAGCAAAGAGTAACCGATTTAAACATATATTTTAGTAGTGGTTGCAGCATTGAAATGAGTATCAGTTATACTGTACAATTTTTGCAGTAGTAAATTCTGAAATCATTTTTATCTTTATGTTTGAAATGGTACTTTAGGTTAGCGATTTAATGGACTATTATTACTGAATGCAAATACGAATATCTTTCTAACCTCGTGTTTGATTGCCAGTTTGGTTATCGGTAGAATATTTCGATGTAATTTACAAATAAACAAATTGGTAGCTTGTTTGTACTGACTAGGAATTTGTGACGTCATACGAGAGCGATTTGAACAAGATGTTCCTTAAGTTACGACTATGAATCCCACTTAATTACAGCAACATAAAATTGCAATATCTTTTGTTGCAATTTGTTTTCATAACTTTACTCAACTGAAGTTGCATCGCCTATTCAAATAGCCACGGAATAACACTGCATCATTAGCAAAAATTACCTATATTTACTTTGTTTGACGTCTTAAGTCGTCTCGCGAGTGAACTTCGCCAAGACAGTCTTGTTTGCAGACTTAAGAAGAACCTCGATGTCTATGCAACACGACCTTCTCAAGCAGTGACTATGCAACAGAAATATCTGCTCTCAAGCCACTAGAAAATAAGATTGTCTCCGTCAAGGCCATGTGCTTAAGAAAGGTCTTAAGAAAGGTTTATGACATTGAATAGGCATTTGTGACGTCATACGAGAACGACTTGACCAAGAAGTTGCTTAAGTTACGACTATGTATCCCACCCTTAGTGCGAGATCTTCCTCAGTTTCGAACTTCCGGTTACACTCCGCGACAGAAATCTGCGAGTGAAAAGAATGCTGTAGTTCTATGACGCACTGAACACACCCTCTGGAGAAAAAATCGTTTGTTCTGTGGTCACGCACAACATTCGCATGCGTATAAACGAAATTATAAAGAAAATATATATAATTAACAAGCAACGTATTTTGTAATACACTATTATTGCGTACAAATAGTTACAAAGTCATTATCAAGATACATTTAATTCGCAAGTCATTTTATTAGAAATTCAGGACAATGCTGCCATCTTGCGGTTATTATACGAACATAACGACGTTGCCTTTTTTAACAAGCAAGGCAGTTTGCAAATATTAAATTTGCTACGTAAGAATGTGTTTGTATTGCACACTTCTAGTAGGTACTGAATTTTAAGTCACCACAAAAGGAGAGATAACTAAGAGTTGGTTTATTGGTTATTTCTTGAGCGGAATTTTCTATACAAAATTTGGGTTAGTAAAATCGTAGTAGGTCTATATAGAATGGAACTTCGAATAATTATGTTAAAACAGTTAAAAATATTTAAATTAGTTGATAAAATTGCAAATGAGTAAAGAATTTTCTACAAAAAAAACTATAGGAAGGTGAAGTGCCTCGAACCTATTTCCAAAAATTCTCCGCACACAGCATTTGGCCAAGCGCCATTACCACTACTCTATGGTACCACTCATACTATCGCTCTCATTATACATATAATACTGTTCTATTCGTACATGTAACATTGAATGCATGTTTTATGATAAAATTAATGATTTGTTGTGATTGTGTATTATAAAATGAACAAGCAAAGTATTAACATAATTTAAAAATACGCGCGGGCACTCTGCAGTACTTTATTGCTTTATTTCGTGTGTCTGAAAGAGTGAGGTTGTAGAAATACACGGTAAAAGTATCATGGCTGCCATCTTCAAGGCGTTGTGGAATCGCATCTCACGACCACAAGAGCATGTGAGATTTTTCCGCATGGAATAATTTCATTTCGAAGTTATTTTCGCTCAAGATTAGCAAAATGGAATCCATTACGAAATTCCGAGAAAATTCTAAATGGAATAATCTCGCATCATTTCAAGAATTGGCTTCCTGATACAAAATCACCAACCTTTAGTTTTAAAGCTGAACATGGCTCTTGCACTTTCCCTGTTGTGTTTTTTATAATGTTCCATGTTGTTTTTATTTTGTTTTCAGAGTTTTGAAGAGAATTGTTGAAGCAATTCTTTTTTCGCATTTCGTCTCATTACTTAAAGTTTTACAGTATTTCTTGTAGTGGTTCATTAAATTTTGATTTCTAGAGCAGCCTTGCACAAGTTTCTTTTATTTTCACAAGAAATCTTTATTCCTATTGTAAGCCATAGATTTTTCTTTGATTTAGTACTGTTGTGTGTTAACCTAGATGGAAAGTTTTTTTTTTCGAAAAGTAAGAGAACTTGATTTATAAAAGGGTTAAACTTTAAATTTGTTTCATTGCATGTAGGCACTGGGGACCACTGCTCCCTAAGTAGATCATCTTTGAATTTTATGATGTTTTCTAATGAAAAATTTATTGTTTTCTTATAGTGATCACTTTTAGAAGGTATACTGATAGCAGTCATGATCAATACTTGTGCATCATGATCTAATAGTCCTGTCGTGCCCAGAACACAGTTCAGACATTGCATCAGAAAGCAGTTCGCCTCGCATACATGTTATCAAGGCTGACCGGTAGTTACACATCCAGTACAAGTTTATTATAGAGTTGTTTGTCAGACTCTGGCCGCATTACTAGCCCTCACATGACCAGTATTTCCATGGGGTCACATCCTGTTTGTTTCAACATGTACTGCCTCGTGACCAATTCAGTAAAAACCAGTTATTTCAGTCCGGTACAAAGAATACTGTATCGTGCGGCCAAGTCGAGGCGAGGGGTGTAGAGGAGTATGTCCACTTGGTAACTATTGCCAACGCCCAGAGAGTGGAGGGAGAGATCCAGTTATTCCAAGCTCCACACCCAACTCAGTATATATGGAGGCAGCCATATTGAAGACGCCATCATTCTGCAAGGAGACCTACGAGACTTCATACGTCGTGCTGCCTGAGAAGGAACTCCTGTGTGTCCTGCTATCCGACTCGCTACTCTACATGATTAGTTATGAATCAGTTCATATTGAGTTTATTAGTAACGATAGGGAATTCAGCTTTTCTCAGTGAACGTAAGTAGATCACATTCACTGCTTGTAATTGCTTTTGCTTTAAAGATATTAAACTTGCATATTAAAACTTTATTCTTTTATTCGCATATTAGTTAAAATTCTATGTGCACCGACGGCCAGGTGCTACATATGGTGGCAGCGGTGGGATCCACACCAGAGTGCTGTGGACATAACCCACTCCGAAGGGTTTGTAGGGAACTTTAGGGTATTTAGGGATTTTTACGAATTTCCCCGATTTTAGGAATTTTAGAGGCTTAGAAAAATTTCCCTGTGCTATCACGAATTCCGCAGAGTTTTTAGAGTTTTGCTGAGAGATTTTAAGTACGAGTTGAAGTAATTTGATTGCATAATTTGTAATGAACGCACGTAACGAAGTTGTAATAGATCTTGTCAATGTTGCAGAGTGGCAACTTTTACAGTGTCCCGCGGCGTTCCGCATAGTGAGCATAACAGTTAATAAAACAAATCAAATATTTCGCGAACGTGGAGACCTCCAGGACTATAATGAGTATGTATATTGTAAAAGAGCTTATCGTTTTGATGTAGCTTATTTGTATGGTCCTGCAGCTGAAAGAAAAACTGGTTCGGTAGATTGTGATGTTAATTTAGAGGACATAAATCCATTTACCTGGGTAAGGGTAGAATATCAGAGAACTTATTTAGATTCAGCACCACTCTTGTGCTGTACACTACAGATACATTAGTACGTCATGCTAAAAAGATTATTCGGTGGAGGAAGTAGACGACAACAAGGCATAGTGACCGGGTTTACAGTAATTTCAATATTTGTTTCTGCTGCAACTTGTGCAGACGCATTAAGAAGGTTAGAAGACTACTCACATAATTTAATTCATAAATTTTTTTCTGTAAACACACAAAGTTTAATCTATCAACAGTTGAAACATTTCGCAAGAAATTAAATACACTTAAAACAGGTTCAGGTTTAGAAATTGCATTTAAAGGTAGACCTAAGAGATCATTTCCAACACCTGCTTATAAGTTGTACGAGTACGAGTCCTAGACAGGATGTGTTGTTTTGGAAGTAGAAGTAAGAATAGTACAACGTTTCATTCCTAAAGATCGTGTTTACCAAGAATTAGAAATTGAAAGGCTTGATACTGATTTTCAAATAAGTGGCCCGATAGAACGAGCTGCTTCAAGTAGTCAAAATATAGATGGTAGCATAACATTTCAACCACCTAGGTCATTGCCAATAAATATTCCAAACAAAACGGTAGAAAGAACAACGAACCCAGTTAAACCAGTTCCAGTTGAAAACAAACCTGAGAATAAAACTCAGTACGATATTCCAAAGAAACATACGCAAGATAGGAAAATGTGGATTCCTTTGTCGCAGTTAGACGAGTAACGTAATAATAATTTGTAAACAAAGAAAATATTGAGCTCACTATGATGGACGTTACAGGCCAAGGAAGTGTGCAAGGCGCACAGAGTAATATTTGTACGAGAGACTTGTCAGTAGTCTCACTTGTTGATAAGTGGTCGGGTGAGAAAGGTTCTTCGCCTATACATGAATTTTTATAAAGTGTCGAAAGTTCTGCCAGCTTGGGTAACTGGTCAGACAGTGATAAAGTAAGGTTAGCTAAAATGAAGCTAAAAGGTCTAGCAGCACGTTTTGTAGCCACTTGTCCCAGATTAAAAGGTGATATAACGTTTAAAATTCTGAAAGAGGAATTAACTGAGCGGTTCAAGGAATGCCAGCCATTGCAATTTTATTATTATATGTTAAATAACGTGAAACAAAAACATTTAGCAGCTTTTACAGATGGGCTTCAAGTAAGATATAAGATGCCGCAAACCATGGAGGAAGCGGAACATTTAGCTATTGCACTAGAAATGACAGAAACTCATCAGAAACGCAAAGTTAGGTTTGAAGACCCGCAAAAGAAAAAGAAAGTGTTTAACATAGTCTCCAAGCAAACAAGTGTGGCGCGGGGTTACGCAAATCGTAGCAACTCTTCCAGTAGCGGTGGCTATGGAAGACTGTTTAGCTCGTGTTACCATGGTTCGTTTGGTAATGGTAATAGTGTGCGTAATTCGGGAGCAGGGTGTAGTACTCCCAAGAACACGAGTTTTTCCGACAGAGAACAGTATAGTAATGTGAGATGTTTTAACTGTGGTAAATTCGGGCATATATCTAGAGATTGCCGAAATTCAGTAAATAGTCAGTCGCGACAATTCCATGGTCCTAGGAACCCAAGGAACGTCAATGTTAACAGTGCTCCACAAAAATCTGTTGGTGGTCGCCCAAACGCGCAAAGCCGTGTGTCAACCCCGGGCACCATGTGGCAGTAATTACGGTAGTAGGGGAAAAGGAGACTGTAGTAACTGTTCTTGTCGAAGGCCAGTCTCACTCTTTCTTGATCGACACAGGATCCGATGTTTCTCTTGTTCGACCTAGAATCAGCAAGAGTGAAGTCGATGAATCTCGGTTAGGAGCGAAAGGCGTAACTGGAGATGCGCTCCAGATCACAGGTACCCAAAATATCGATGTGTTGGTTAATGGAGAACGCTATCCACACCAGTTTCTAGTTAGTACGTCAGAGCTACCGTATCCAGGTATTCTAGGAACTGACTTTCTTAGACTGTATGATGCCAGAATCGATTTAAAAGAACATAAATTATTTCTTAAAGATATAAATGAAACAGAGTTGTATGATAAATGTAAACAAGATAATAATAGTGACTGGAAACGAGATGGGAACCTGATCAACTCCGAACTCGTATCCGATGTGTCACAAGAAACAGAATATCATGAAGTTAGATTAATACACAACACGATTCTGCCACCAAAGTCTGAAAGTGTCGCGGATGTTGCATTGCACGTGGCGAGTTGGGATGCTGACTCGAAAACGCTTCTGATTGAACCGGCATTGATGAATGTTCCAGGCGTCCGCGTTGCACGGGCAGTGTGTAATTTAAATCTTACCGGTAAAAGCCTCGATCATTCGGAGGTATGTAGTGGGAGCAATATGGCTAATATCGTTACAGGGACGAAGATTGGGCAACTCAGTGAGACGAGTTTAGTGAACGGTGAGAACGACCGTCAGGGTACTTGTGTGAGCGACGAATCGGTGCTCATGAGGGTGGGTGCTAGTAATGTTATCCCCTTTGTTACTGGTCAAAGGGATGCATCTCAGTGTATCGCACTTCATCGCGTTCACATCAAAGGAGGCAAGAGGGCTATACGTCCTGGTGGGCGCGCAGAAGATGAAGGTCCGGTATTCATGAGTGGGCTAGCCGAAGAGACAGTTTACAGGGTCGGTCAAGTTGCTGAGGACTGTCATGTGCCTCAGAGAGTGTCTAAAAGAGCAACAGCGCTGGTCAAAATCGTGAACATTAGTAAAGAGACGCTCGCTGTGCCAAAGGGTACGTTGGTAGGATATGCTGCACTTGTAGCTGAGAATGCTGGAGTACTATTTGTGAAAAGTAGCGCACCCCGTAGATCCAAATGTTGTTGTGTTAATTGTGCTGTCTCGGAACCTGATGTATCAGAGTATTTGTTGCCACAAAATGATGTAGAACCACGGAGAAAAATCCTCACAACCGTCCCTGGAAATTTGAGTATGTGTTCGATTCCATGCTCTGAAGCTTGTGAAATCCCCTCGAGCCAAGTTGTGTGTTGTGTTGCAGGTAGTGCATTTCGTGAGGTCATGGAGCAGGGCAATTTGTGTCGCTGTTGTCCACACCACTCCAGAGTTGTTAATGTTGTTGAGTCAGGTGTGATAGTTCCGAGACAGGGAAACCCCGAATCCTGCAGAAAGAGTTGGCCAAATAGCTCAAATAGTGAAACTGCGAGGAGCAGAAATTGTGCGAAATGTGAGATATTTTGTGAAATACATGACGATAGAAGTTGTTTAAAATATGTTCAGAGTAAGGTACCAAGTTCACGTAAAATTAGAGATGATTATCGAATACAAGGTAAATGTCATGACAATAAATGTGTTGAAACCAGTAATAATATTGTTTATGAGAATTATAATGAGGAGAATAATGAATATTGCAAATCGTCGAGTTGTGTAAGGTGTTCAGTTGTTAGGAGAAATAAGTTGTCTAAAGAGGAGATTAAGGAGATAGAGAAGATAGGTAGTGCGAAATAAGTTGAAACATTCAAAGAAGGCTGATTTTAAAATAATGTTCCCAGTGTTAATGAGATTTTCAAATATATTCCAGTTAGAAGGAAATTTAAATTTTGGGTGTACGAGCTTATTAAAGCATAAAATAGATACAGGAGAGGCCAGACCAATTAAGTTAAATCCATATAGAGTTCCTCATGCGTTGAAACCAGTGATAGCAGAACAAGTAAACTGTATGTTATATAAAGGGATAATTTCAGAGAGTAAATCACCGTGGCAGTTTCCAGTTGTTATAGTAGATCAAAGAGACAAAGATGGATCGATTAAGTCGAAATTCTGTATCGACTTCCGGAGTTTAAACAATTTGACACGTAAAGAAGTCCAAATGTGACGGAAGCACTAGATTCTTTGCATGGATCATGTTATTTTACTACTCTAGATTTAGCAAGTGGGTATTTCCAGATAGAGCTGGAGGATGAAGCGAAAGAGAAGACAAGCTTCGCGACTTTTATGGGAAATTACGAGTTTAATAGATTACCATTTGGATTATGTATCGCACCAGCTACATTCGAGAGATTAATGGAGAATTACGTCCTAACAGGTTCATTAGGGACGGAGTGTTTAGTATACCTTGATGATATTATAATTTTTAGCAATACGATAAAGGAGCATGCAGAGAGAATGCATAAAGTATTTAGTAGAATAGAAGACCCAGTAAATGTTCATTTGTACAAGACAGCGTAGAGTACTTAGGTCATGTTGTAAGTTCGCGTGGAGCCGAACAAAATCCTAAGAATTTAAAAGCAATTAAAGAACTTCCCAGACCAAAGAACGTAAATGAAGTGAGATCAGTAGTAGGTTTATTTCAATATTATAGAAAGTTTGTTCCGAAGTTTGCCGAATTGGCAAGACTCTTAACTAAACTGACAAAGAAGGAAGAACCATTTAATTGAGGTTCAGAGCAAGAAGAAGCATTTAAGTCATTGAAAGAAAAGTTAGTGTCCTATTCAATTTTAATATATCCAGATTTTTCACAAACATTTATAGTAAGTACAGATGCTAGGAATTATGCTATTGGCACAGTTTTGTCTCAGATGAGAGATAGTCAAGAGAAACCAATTGTGTATGCCAGTAGACAATTGAATAAGGCGGAGTTCAATTATAGTACAACAGAAAATGAATTATGTGCCTTAGTTTTTGCAACAAAGTATTTTAGAGCTTACTTATATGGTAGGAAATTCAAGGTCGTGACAGATCATGCAGTGTAAAAATGGCTGTTGAATTTAAAAGATCCGAGTTCTAGATTGCCTAGATGGGCATTGAGATTGTCAGAATTTGAATATGAAATAGAACACAAACCGGGTAAAAAGCATCTTAATGCAGATTGTTTATCGAGAATGGTAAATAGAGTAAACACAGATATTATTTCAAGTGAAGTCATCGTAAAGGAACAGAATAAAGATAAAGTATGTCAGGAGATAGTTAAAGAAAACAGGGAAGAATATTTTAAAGGTGATAGAGAGATTTTATGTAAGAAAGAAGGAGATAGAAATTTAATTGTAGTACCAATGAGTCTTGTTTCTAGAGTATTAGAACATCACCATGTAACTCCATTTTCAGCACACCAAGTAGTAAAACGTTCTCAGAATTTGCTTAGTACAATATACTGGTGACCTAGTTTGAAGAAAAACGTAGAAGAATATATTTTAAAATGTGAAGATTGTGTACGTAGGGAAAGTAATAAAGCAGTAAGAGATCCATTAGGTTCCTTACCAGAAGTATCATATCCATTCCAATTAGTTTCGTGGGATATTCTTGGTCCATTACCGATAAGTGAGAGTGGAAATAAATATGTATTAACGTTTATGGATTATTTCACGAGATATTGTGAAGCAGTTCCGATGCCAGATCAGAGTGCGGAGACTGTAGCTAAACATTTTGTAAAACAGATAGTGTTGAATCATGGTTGTCCTGAGAGATTACTTACAGATCAAGGTAGGAATTTTGTGTCGAAATTAATGTTAGAAACATGTAAGTTATTGAGAATTAAGAAGTTACAGACGACACCATTTACACATCAGAGTAATTGTAGAGTTGAGAGGTTACACAGAACATCAGCAGATCTGATATCACATTATGTAGATGAGTATGGGAGTAATTGGGAAGATTACCTCCCTTATGCTGTTCACGCGTATAGGACGACGCTGCATTCAGTAACACGGTATAGTCCACATTTTATGTTGTATGGGAAAGATATTCGGTTACCACCCTTAGGGGACCTCATTTGTCAAGGAGATGCAAATCAGAGGGGTAATCCTGCAGTAGAACCAACCCTAGGGCACCTCGGTTGTCAGGGAGAAAAAGCAACTCACGAGGGGTAATGCTGCAGAAGAACACGTCGATAGGTTAAGAGAAAAAATAGTAGAAGCTTATAAGATAGCTAGAGAGAGGAACAAGGTAGCTTTTGATAAACAGAAAGGATATTACAATAAGAAATCTAAAGTGCCAAATATTGAGGAAGGTGATTACGTATATTATTTGTACACACCCAGTGTTAAGAAAGGTAAAGTGTCGAAGTTTCATAAGTACTGGTCTGGACCTCATAGAGTATTGCATAAGTTAGGTAAAACTACGTATGAGATTGAGTTAGATAAACATAAAGTAAATGTACACAGTAATAGATTAAAATTGTCGAAGGGAGACTCGGGACAAGGTAACCCAATAGCTGTGGAAATCAATGCAGAGTTTAGAAAATTGAATCCGTGGATAGTAAGGAAAACAAAGAATAATGTAAAACACAGTACTGTGAATAATAATGAAAATGTGCATAGTAATGATGTCGAAGGGAGTGAATTGCAGAGCGGTTCAGATGATGATTCTGAGGATAGTGTTAGGTATCCCACGTCACACCCCATTCTAAATGACACAAATGAGATAGACGATGTAAATGAGATAAATGACATAACTGAAATAGGTGAAGTAGAAGAAATAGTTGCAGAAATTCCTTGTGAAAATAGCCTTCAGAGAGATAGTGATGATGTGGAAAACAAAGATAATGTTGTAGACGAGTGGGAACTGTCGAGATATCATAGGGCAAGGGTCCAATCTACAGTCGATGAGAGATACAAATTGCATTTGCGTTCCAATGCGAGAAATGAATTAGGCGAAATGACTGATGAAATCGAGAGTAATGATGAGAACAAATTAATTAGTGATGAGTGTCAAGTATTCTGTCATGTTAGAAACGATACTGTGACAATTTTTATGTTGAGAAATTAGCGAGAGAAATAAAGACTTAGAATCAGGAAATTGGTTTGCATTGCAGATCACACCCTAGGAACTGGCGTGATACTGGTTCAAGAAAATGATGTGCTGTTGACGGGAGACAAGTGGACGATTGTGCTAGACCTACCCATCCGAGAGTTAGAAAGCTTATTGTCAACAATTAAGTCGAGAGTAAATTACGTTGAGAAATTAGTACGTGAACGTTACGATAATCTTAATGGGATATATCACAAAGTTCCAGTCCTTGATAAAATGATTGACGATCTAGAAGGAGAAGTATCTGAATTATTGATGATATTGCCGAAGGCAGATAAAAGAGTTAAGAGAGGATTAATTGATGTAGGAGGTTCAGTGTTAGTTTTTATTTGGTACTCTTACGAATGATGATTATATTAGAATACAAGAGATAATGGGAAAGTTAAATGAGAAACAGGAGAAATTGATACATATAATAGAAGAACAGTTGACGTATATGAATAGCTTAACAGTTAAAGTAGATAAAAATACGAATGATATTTCAGTTTTAACTAAGATGTTAATTGACGAAATTAGTGCAAGATATTCGCAAGGTAGAGAAATGGGAGTTACAATGAATCTGATTAAAACTATAGTAAATTATAACAGTATAATATGAGAGTTAGAGGTAGCAGTAGAATTGTTGAAACAAGAAGTGACAAAGATAAAAACCTCATTAGATATTATGTCGCCGTAGGGGGGGTTTGCAAAGAGGTGGTTGAGGTTTTGCGTTTAAAAATTCGGTACTTACTTTTATGAGGGCGCCATCCCAACATGCCCGGCTGGGAACGGGTCGAAAGCACAAGATATCTCAGGGTGGATGGTTCTTTGACGGATTAATTATGTTACCCCCTGGCGGTGATTTAGAAACGGAAATTCTTATTAGTTACGGGACTTCGAGGAGACAAATTGTTCACACAAACTCGGGAAAAAATCTTGGGTTTATTTACGTCATACTCGTTACAGTTCACACGCACACCAGACACTTCAGTACTTGCCAGTCTTCCGGTTATGGGCCGTGAGCACGTGCCCCTAGCGAAGATGAAACTTTAAAACACACGAAAAAAACTTTTAAGCAGAATTACGTTAGCCGCCTGAGCTGAGCAGCTCGAGGCGGAGGTAAAAACTTACACGGCGCGATCCGCGAGAGGCCCCAGAGGCCCGCGAGACCGCCCGACGAAAACACCAAAACTTGAAACTAGCCAGCGTGGGTGCTAGTACATAACCCCTCGGAGTCGGCCGGTACCGTAAATTTTACATTTAAAATCCTCCACGTGCAGGACGCGGTGTGGAGGACAGATGACCGGGGCAGTACGGTAGGTTAAAATTATGAGGTTCCAAAAAAACAAAAGTTAAACTGTGACTCGAAACTCAGTTAAGCAAAACGTGTGTATGTGACTTACCCCGGTCAACGCGCCGTAAAGACTGGACAAGCCAACATGGCGGTTGAGCCCACGCGCCGGCCACGCCGACGCCTGGGGTCAACTCAGTACTTTATTTAAAACTAAAACATTCACAACCCTTCACGGCATGCCAGAAAAATTTCCATAAAGTATTAAATGAATTTAGAAGCTAAAATAAATTGATTATCATATACCTGGGTGTGACGTGGGGGGTGGAGAGAATTACGTAAAACAATAACAAAGATTAGTTAACTTTAAAAAACTCGCTGTATGACCCTGAAAAAAAGACAAACACTAGGGAACCTAAAAAACATTACTTGGCTTTAATTTAAATGTTTTCAGTGTCTCATAAAGAACTTCCCAGAGTGCAGCCAGCAAGGGGGCGAAAGGGAGCTCTGGGAAGAGCCGGGCCTAGGCCAGCTGTTTTATTTAGCGTGCAGCGAGTAAACACCCCCCGTAGTCCGTCTCACAGGTGGCTCTCTTTCCCGAGCCTGTATGTCACACCTTATGAATAATTTGTTTACTGCTTACTGAAAAAAACACACACTGATTATTTTATAAAAACACTGCACTGGGGGGCAGAACAGAGGGGTGGTCCAAGGGGGCTCGGGGAAGAAAAAACCTCCGTCCAGCTCCTGCTGCTCGGGTGGATGTGTGTTAGTGTTTGGGCTAGGTGGGCCAGGAGGTACGACGTCAATTATATCTACAGGAAAACATCCTAGTGTATTGTTAACTCCAGGTAATTTGTCAGAAATATTGAGAGGCATAGCTTTAAAGTTACCAGATGATAAAACATTAATTGCAGGAGTAGAGTTAGATCACGTGTATAATTATTATGAGATTACAACGGTACATTCCTTAGCAACTACGGATAGTATACAAATAATAATTGAATTTCCTTTAAAATCTATGAACAGATATTTTACTATTTATAGAGCTTATCCATTTCCAATCTTTGATCAGAAGTTAAAGAGATTTGTTCAGATTGTACCAAGTCATCCTTATATAGGTATTTCAGAGAACAGACAGTTCTATGCTCTTATGACGGAGGCTGATTTAAGTGCATGTAAAGGAGGTAGTAATGTAGTTTGTCCAGCCAATGTCCCAACGTTTTCTATAAAGGTTCCGAATTGTTTAATGAGCATGATAATAGAGACAACGAGTCGTGATTATAGTTTGTGTAAGAGAGAAGTATTAGATAATGCATTTATGCAAGTGTTTATTAGGTCAGTTGATGGAAATAGTTGGTTATATTCAATATCAGAGAAAATGAAAACTACTAAAGTTTGTTCAGGTAAAGAAAACAGTACTAAAGTAGTAGATGAGTGGATACAGGCACAAGGACGGATTTCTCAGGTAAGCAATTGTATGATTTTGAATGATCAACTTCAACTACTCCCACATAGTAATAAAGTAACTCAAGTAAAATTTAATTTCCAAGATGTTAAGTTACCAGATTTAAAGTCATTGTTAACGGTAGAAGAAAGTAACGAGATTGAATCAGCAGAGGTAGAATTTCAAATAAACACAAGTCATGTTAATTCCGAATCGAAAGTTGACCTAAAACACTTCATGTCACAAGTAAAACAATTAACAAACAATAAGATTACAGAACTACGAGGAAAGAAAGAGATGTCATCCTTAGCTATAATTATGGGTTGTGGAATCGTCATACTCGTCATATTCTGTCTGAGACGACAGGTGATATCCCTGGTAAAGAGACGTCTACAGAGGAAGGAGGGTAATCAACGCGAGCTGATGGCAGACCATGATATTTCGTCCGAGAGTCGACGTGAGGACATCGAGCTGTCCGAGAACCGGAGCAGAGCCCAGCAGCCTGTTCCAGGATCCAGTGTTCCAGTTTCAACGAACCGTAACCAGTCCATTGTTACGACTTGTTTTAGTCGTAATGCAGTCATCAGAAGCAACGAATAGGGGAGTACCTCATCAATAAGTGTTGTGTGAAAGTGTTTAAAAGCAGAGTATAGTGCGCGTTTAAATAAATGAATAAAAAGAGAAAAATTGCAAAGTCTAAAGGATAACAAGAAGGAAAGAAAGTGTAAATATCACTCACATAACAAATATCTATGTTCATATGAAAGGTTTAAATAATCCAAATATATCATATATCTAATA
>PNEQ01074908.1:26304-36332 GCA_003012365.1 Medauroidea extradentata
GCCATGTACCTGGAGGCCAGTGGTCGGCGGCTGTTTCGTAACACCTTGAGGGCTGGCCGATGATTCAAAGCCCGGGTGGCTCATAGTGGGAATCCCGCCGAAACTACGTCATAGATACCTGTCCCAACTGCGTCTTAACCCTTCGAGGGCGGCCGACGTGACTACAAGCACATCCGAAACATGATGAAATATATATTTTAGACCCCTGTAATGCGGGGAACACCCGACTGTCTGGGCTAGTATAAAAGCACAGAATCGGCACATTTGAGGGGAGTTTGCTATTGGTAGTGCTAGAGGAAGGTGCTACGCCTGTGGGGAGTGACTGGTGAAGACATCTTGGTGACATCAGAGTCTACTGTGAGGTGGCAGGCAGCTACCTTCGGAGCAATGTTGGGCGAATCAAGAGGACTTCTGCGGCGGGCTGACAGGCGAAGAGGAGGTGCACGACGGGAGTCGAACCGAAGACCTCAAGAGTGAAGACAGCGGTGCTCTCGGGGTGCTGCACAGCACACGACGATTCATCACCACGGCGGACTATTAAGGTTGTACACTGTCACTACTTGAAATTCTGTTGATGGGATATATGACTGAATTTTATTGTGATTCGTACTGTTTGATTAATTGATGGTAGACATTTTTTTGTGCTTTAATTGTGAAAGTTAATTAACGTGTCTGTGACACAGGAGTAATTGTGTGCATAACTAATGTGTTGTGAGAGTTATAGTTGTTTACTGTTTTGTGTATTTCGTAGCTTTGTGAGCTATTAAATCCAGTACTTAATTTAATTCTCTTATTCCTAATTATAAGACCTCTATCCCAAAAGAACTCATGGGAATTGCTTACAAATAAAGTTTATGTCTCAAACTTGTAACTATATATATTCAATTAATCACAAGTTGATAACCAAATTAATAATATGTCAAATATGTTTGTATTCAAGTTGCTTATTGTTCATATATTCAAGTAATTGTAAACTGTTTGCATATATATATATATATATATCAAGAGTAAATATTTTAATGTTTAATGTTAAGTAAATGAAATCAAAGGGTAGCACATTAAAGAAAATAATCACAATGTACACTGCATGAGAAATATAAGGCTACAACAGAGAGAATTGCATACATCAAATACATTTGATAAAAAATGAAACCACCGAGCGTAAGAGATAGAACTTTGTATGATATTTATCACAAGAGAATTAAAAATATTATTATGCGTATATTATGAATTGTTTGAAGTGTATTATGTCATGTATTGATTGTTTAAGATGTATTGATTTGTTTCAGATTTTCGTTAGTGTATTCTGGATTGAGTTATGTGAATTCACTAGAGAAACGCTTACACACGTATTTCTTTGATATAATTTAATTTAGTTTGATGAATTTAACGTAATGTAAAGTTAAAGTAGAGTTCAGTCCCTTAGTACAATGTATTTTACATTTCTTGAGCGTGGAACAGATTCATACGCTTCAAGAAATCAAGACGATGTTGCATGCCGCGTAGCGAATCATATCAGCGCAACCGGGAAGAGCACATCCGTTAGCAAGAAGCTATCGCCGCGCGAGTGGTCACTTCCCGCCAAACGCAGGAGACACAGAACGTTATTGTACTTGCATATACTACAGTCCAATCAAGTTAGCATTTCCAAAGAACTTTCCGAGCATCGAACCGATGATCTTCGGACTAGAAAGACCTATTCTAGATGGGAGAGGGTGGTTGTAGTGCCCAGAACACGGTTCGGACATTGCATCAGAAAGCAGTTCGCCTCGCATACATGTTATCAAGGCTGACCGGTAGTTACACATCCGGTACAAGTTTATTATAGAGTTGTTTGTCAGACTCTGGCCGCATTACTAGCCCTCACATGACCAGTATTTCCATGAGGTCACATCCTATTTGTTTCAACATGTACTGCCTCGTTACCAATTCAGTAAAAACCAGTTATTTCAGTCCGGTACAAAGAATACTGTATCGTGCGGCCAAGTCGAGGCGAGGGGTGTAGAGGAGCATTTCCACTTGGTAACTATTGCCAATGCCCAGAGAGTGGAGGGAGAGATCCAGTTATTCCAAGCACCACACCCAACTCAGTATATATGGAGGCAGCCATATTGAAGACGCCATCATTCTGCAAGGAGACCTACGAGACTTCATACGTCGTGCTGCCTGAGAAGGAACTCCTGTGTGTCCTGCTATCCGACTCGCTACTCTACATGATTAGTTATGAATCTGTTCATATTGAGTTTATTAGTAACGATAGGGAATTCAGCTTTTCTCAGTGAACATAAGTAGATCACATTCACTGCTTGTAATTGCTTTTGCTTTAAAGATATTAAACTTGCATATTAAAACTTTATTCTTTTATTCGCATATTAGTTAAAATTCTATGTGCACGACGGTCAGGTGCTACAGTCCATTTTCAACGGGGAGGCACCTATATGTTTTATCTAAGTTACTGTCAATGAAAATGTTATCAATAGCTTTTTGAGAGGTCCTTTCTATTCTAGTAGCAAAGTTAACTATAGACTTCAGATTGAAAGTGTTTAGTAAATTATTTAGTTCAGTTTTCCTGTTGCTTTCTATTAAGTAATCAATATTAAAATCACTGCACAAAATAATTTCTGTGTTAGATCGGTAGACCAATTTTAGGTTACTTTCAAGTAATTTCAAGAAGTGATTAAAGTTGCCAGATGGAGCTCTGTATATGTTCACAATCACCACTTTTTTATCTCTTTCAGTTGTTATACAAACACTACTACACTCAAAAGTTTGGTCTTCACATATTAGATGTGTATCACTTTTATAACTAATACTACCATTATCTTTTATAAAAATTCATGTGCCTCCCTTAGCCATATTAGATCTACAATAGATAGCACCGGTATCCACGAGGGCGGCTCTCGGCCGTCCGTTGATCTCCACGGGGATCCTCATCAGATGGTGGCTAACAGTGAACACCATGTTGGCCACTGGTTCGGCGTGGTGCGTCACAATTTGGGTGGCTGTCGAGACCGCGGGGAGGTGAGCGGCAGGTCCCTCTCCCCCGGCTACTCGTTTCCCGGCTGCTGGTTCCTCCTCGGGCAGTGCCGATGCCAGTGGGACGTGGGCACCGGGCACGTGTGGCACTGTGGCGGGTGAGGTGGTTCCCATCGCATAGCTGCTCCTGGTGTAGCGCCGGCAGGGCCGGGTTCGATCTCCGCCCCTCCTGGTTCCGGTTCCGTCTTGCCGTACTCTATGGCCCGGCGACTGGGGCCTGAAATGGCCGGTCGGTCGCTCCCGCTTCTCTGGCCTCGGAACAGTTTCTTCAGGCCGTTCTCCACCGTCACCGCACGTAGATTTCGGCGCTCTCCCCATGGCAGGTTTGCATGAATGGTTGCATTGCCTCGTGCAATCGCCTGGTCATGTCCGGCAGGGTGTCCTGGAGCGGGGCGTCGGACTCGATATGCCGGAACAGCTGGAGTTTCCGAGCTACAAATCCTTCCACTGCTTCTCCTTCCTTCTGCCGCTCCCCATAGAAATGTGCGACGCACTCCGCCCGAGCCTCGGCGGGCGGGAAGCGATCCTTCAGGCCACTGACGAACTCCGCCCACGGTGTCTCTGTTCGCTGTCCTGTCCAGTAACTGGTGGAAATTAAGATACAGTAGTAAGAATCCATAACATCTACTCATTGCATTTGTGTTTTTACAAGCTTTGTTAACCAGTACTTAACAAACTTGTACAAGAAGACATCTCATTCTATACAAGCGGAGGGAGTAGAAGCATAAATGTTCACTGTAGTTTCCTATAACTCTACTAAACTGTCCATCAATCCAGCACACAGCATTTTATAAGATTTACAAATAACTTAAGTTAAACTCTAAAAAATGAAGATGACTGAACAGAATGGTATGTACAGTAGTACAAGATGTATGTTTCTGCAAATGACTATGTAATGTGCAAGGTTGTTGAAAAGCATAGGTGTTTGTAGGACATAAATAAATTGGAATGGTCTATGATCGGAAATGAAATTTAGTTATCACAAATAAATCAATGATTGTGCTATTCACTAAGAAAAGAGAGGTGGTGAGAAATATTTACATTTTTGGGGATGAGATTGGGAAGTTTGATTTAATATAAATATTTAGGAGTTGTTCAGGATTATTTGCTTTGGGGTTGGAAGATGAAGAGAGTAACTAAACCTTAGTTAAGGGTGAATAGCACTGGCACTGCTGGGAAGAGTTTTGAGGGGCACAGACAGGAAAGTAATGACAAGGGGTGCCTGATGGTGAGACCCATTTTGCAATATGCAGCAGCAGTTGGGAATTGTACCTAGAAGAGGAACTTATATTATGTAATGTAATTACAAATCTTATATCTATTGAGGAATATGCTTTCTGTGAGATGTGACTAAAAGAATAAGATACATAAAAGGGCAGCTAGTTGGGTTATAAATAAGTGGAGAAGAGCTGGAGGATAAAAGGGAGAGGAAGAATAAAGACCTTCAGAAATGGTAAGAGCATTTTTGTGGGAGGGGAAGGAGTAGGAACACAGTTCAAGAGAGACGAGGAAATTGGAGCGACTATAAGGATATGCAAGGTGGTGAGAGGTGTGGGAGCATGGGATAGCTGAAAAGCTAGGTAACAAGGTACACTGTGAGATCTTCAGGGTAAAAGGAGACGAGAGGAAACTATAGAGGGTTAGAATGAGAACCAAAGGAAAAATCCACCATGATAGCAAGCATAGGCTAGTACAGAAATGTTATGGGTTGGTGGAGGGATTGAAAAGGGGATTGGGGAATGGGGAATTTTAGGATATAGACCAACAGCCCAGTAATCAATAACATTTATCATTATTTTTTTGCCAATTTAATATAAACCATTCCAGCTAACTGTTATGTTAAAAGTGCAATTTTAACTACAAGATTTGGTAGACAATTAATTTTTCTTGATTGTCTTGTGCTCTCACAAATACTAGGCCTAGGCAATGCAGCACACACATTCAATCTCCAGAAATTAATTATTCAGAATAATTTTTCTTGAAAAGTAGGCTAACACAAAAACGTTTCCAATTCAGTAGGCCATGGTAAAACGAGATACAACAGTCGTCATTGTATAAGTCAATTTGAAGAAATTTTCATAGGCTACAACGAACCATATTGTGTGTTGACCTAAGTATGTTTACGATTTATTATTCTATATCATATGAATAAACAATTTAGCACGAACTTAAAATTAAATATATATATGACGATATACGCCTAGGCATGTTTATTATTTTCGAGCATAACCTCTCACTCCTAGGCAAAAATACATAAGCATTGCCATACAACTTGCTCTGCTTATATTAAATAGCTATAAGAAAATATGAAATTAGTAGTTCCCAGAATGTAAAACATGTTAGACCTATTAATAAACATAAGTAACTAACATTCCTTCAACATAAGTTAATTGTACAAGCATAACGCAGAAGAGGGAATTTACTCTCGAAATTGATTAATTTGGAGACGCTGAAAAGAATGCCTTTTACTGTTCACATATTGCTATTTCAGTGAGAGTATTTTCGCAAAAAAATCATACACAGTATAGGCTTTGCCTTTATTCTCGTTTGTGAAATACTCTAACCTCTAACCTTCCACCATATTTACTGTTTACTTCTTCATGTTTTTGTGCGAGATGAGGTCAGTAGCTTTGCTAAAAATCACCTCCTACCCAGACCTTCAGCTGATGTCAGTAGCCTTCACATTTAAGTCAGCAAATTGTTTACTGAATAGCTCTCGGACATATGAAAGTCAGCACTGCGATTACAGACCTAAACTCGGCCATCATGGTGACCTTAAAAAGTTACAGAATAGACCCCCTGGGCACACTTTTAAAAGGTCTAGGGGAAGGGGGTGAAGGCAGATGGCTGCAAAGGACCCCCTTGCCTCTTTGTTACCTGAAGTCGGCTGTGACCCAAGGCCACAGACGACCAAGGCACTGATATGACCCCATTTGGCGGGGGGGATATGGGTTCGTGTTTCGATATTCGGAAAGGATTTCCATTGATTATTACGTTCTTTGTGCTGTGATGTATTAGGTAATTATTCCAGTACTTATAAATAGCAGAATGCAAATTTTCGAGATGGGTGTGGTCACTAGTAAAATTTTATTTCGATTTATTGTCTAATACCGAATTACGACCGAGTCAAGTCATGGCCACAGACAGTTGTTTTGTATTACACTACCTGAACGTTTTACTACATCAGGAAAGACATTTTATTACATAAAGTTTGAGCAATTTGCTCCAATAAAGAATCTCGAACGAATTTTCAGAAAATCTTACGAAAATGATTTACTGAACTAATGTAAACAAAAAAATTTACAGTATCTAACTTTTGACCAATCAACCACACTTATTCAGGATTACATTTGAAATATATTGGAAAATCAGTCTACTGTTTGCAACATTATAATATTACAAGCGAATTTACATTAATTTGATAATTTTTAAGACAAAAACATACAAATGGATTTGAAATGATCACAACAGTAAAATTGGTTACCAATTGAAAATGAATATGTATTATGGCAGGAAAAGATTATTTATCATTCTCATTCCTGTTTACTACCTTGATAAGGACTGCATGGATCATACATCTTCTGAACTGAAATTCTGTATATGTCAGTGGTGAGAGAGGCACAGCAGTAGGCTACAATTTCCGTAATATTTGATTACACATTGTTGATAGGTTATGCGCATTGTGGTGACATAAATAATAATAGCTGTTGGTAGTGTCAGAGATAAAACACAAAATTTTTCTCTAAATTGATGACCTTCGCCCTCCCCCTCCCTTTTCCTGTCTCCGCCTGTCTTTTTCACGTACACGTTTGCAGTGCAATATTATTCCATTTAGTGTTAAAGTAGTTACGATAGATGTGTAGTTTGAATAACTTAAATATTACAAAATAGTGGCCTATCTTACAAACGATATAAGAAGTCAACAATATACCGAAAGTTAAAAAAAAACGTAAAAAGATTCCCAACTCTGATTACATAAACAACATTTATCCATATTTCTATGTACATAAAAGTAAACTTAAACATTAAAAAACTCTAAAAAGTAAAAAAAAAATTAAATTTCTCTTTTTGCCTTTTAACTTCATTAAAAGTACTACCTAGTAGCCTAATATTTTGATGATGAGCGTCGTCAAGTCAGGGGACCACTATGTGAAGAAGTGTAATTAGTTATACATAGGTATAAAAATAAAAATTCTCACTAGTTTCAAATTGTACGTATGAATATTGTTTTGTACTTCAATCTATCTTACAAGGTCTGCTAAGTTCATTCAGTGTTTCGACATTGTACCAATTATATAAGAGGCATTCGTTTGATAGCCTCGTGTGATGAGAGGTATATGGCAAGGAGGGTGCGGCCAGGGGGGTGGGGGCACAGAATGCGGCAAACCAAACGGGTAGACATGTCAGGGCAGATGTCTTTGATGGTTGTGTCTATTTTGCGAATTTTTCAGAGTAAATTTGAAAGGGCCAATTCCTTGCCCCGTCGGCTAGGCCCGATCAATAATGCGCCTCCCTGTCGCTCGGCCCACGTAACAGAAATGGCACACATCAAGCCTAACCCCTATCACCATAGGACTTGGAATTGTTTTCGATTTACAAATACTATTGGGAGAGTGTTATTGCTGCCTTGGTAATACATACAATACAAGTCGTTTTATCACTTTAATCGATTTGTACTTTGCGGCTACATTTGCGTACATACACACTTTACACGTATTTTAAATATATATACTGAAAGCCGCCAAGGGGTCGCGAACTGAATGGAGCGTTCCTTCGGTTTAGCACTCACTGAATATTTCGTGCCCAATTCATTTGGCACTGTTTACTCTGCCGTCACCGTACCTGCATTTCCAGAATAGGATTTCCCTGCTGGTTACTGCTGCACCGCCAATACTTGACCCCCGTCTCAACGTGGTGGGTCCTCCCCTTGGGCATAGCCACACGATCTGGACTCGCACCCGGCACCCACGTACTGGATACTGCTGATGTCCACGTCCCACTGGCTGCGTCCTCCTCGTCTAAGACCCGACACTGGGCCCCCACGTAGTAGATACCATTGACGTCCACGTCTCACGATCGTCGTCCTCGTCCTCAGCTACCCTTGTATACCACGAGCAGTAGAAATGGGTATTCCACCACCCCATTTATCCATGTAGTATCGTATTCAGCCAACATGCACATATTGGCAAAAATATTTAAGATTTCCTGCAGTAATTACGTAGTACGGTTCTCATTCTCGCCAATTCCTGTACTAGTAACCTTAACTACGTTCTCCACCAACACTACTCTTATAAGCCCAACGGTCAACTATATTGTGTGCAATAGTGTCTGAACATGCCGGTTAACTCCGTCAACTTGAACTAGCCGCAACAAGCTACTACACTCGACTCTCCGCGCTCGGGCCCGCTCGAAACACAATCGCGCGCCCCTAGTGGCTCTTTACGTAATTAACAATCAAAGAAGCTCGTTCCCAAAGATAACACTTTACCATACAAAGTACAAATAATGATTAATACAAACCCATATATATATATATATATATATACATATATTTCATATCTGCCAAGTTACGACATATTTATAAAATTATAGACATACTAAAATACTTTTCCTAACTTGGTGAAGATTAACACGTCTCGTCCACCGTGACGTCCCTAGATACTCATTCCTGAGACGGCCACGTCTCAACTACCCCCCTTTAAAAAAAAATGTTTTAACATTTTTCACATAAAATTTTGTACATCACTTCAACCAACCTTATCTTAACTCACAATACTTCGGGTACTATACACAAGATCTTACTCTAATATCACAGGTGTCGCTCTCATCATTCACATCTAACCATGAGCTCCAATAATAATATAGAATGCAAACACTTAATAGCCCCCATAAAACATTTAAAAAGGATCAAGTAGTGTTCTAGTAGAAAATAAGAAAAACACAACTTCACAAGATAAGAAACTCGTATCACCAAAGACAAGCTCCATAGTCATAATAGATGTTTTCCAACAAAAGCACCACTCCATACGTTACTTGCGTAAACAGTATCTTGAGCAACATATGCTCATCTAACCACCATAACCAGTATTGCGTCTATATGCGAAAAACTTACGATTCACCTAGGGACTTACTATTTGAATGATACAATTTTATCTGTCTTAAGTGGGCTCGTTTAGTCACATATTTATTATGTGGGTCACCCAACAACACTGATACTGGCCCCAAAAACTTAATAATTTTATACGGACCTGCATTGGCCGTAGCCAACTTAGAAGAGACATAATTTGCCTTATTGCTTAACACTACCTGTCTACACATTACCAAGTCATCTACATTAAACACGTTAGATACTCGTCCCTGATTATATCTTTTTACCACATTTTTCATGGCCTTACATAAATTTGTATACACTATGTCCCATCTTTTTTCTAGCTCCGCCTGATCCACAATATCCACAAGGTCAACTGGAATGCCCCAAATGTTGAGGAGAAGAGACGGAAGTTCCCGCCCTAGCAAAACCTTGCTAGGAGAGAAACCAGTCGTAGAGTGAGGCACCGAATTAAACGCCAGATTTAACTCATTTAAATTTTCGTCCCAGCTCCGGTGATCTCGTTGGTCGAATATACTTAAGGCTACCTTTACATTTTTATTCACGCGCTCAACCAGGTTGGGACATGGATAGTAAGGGCTGGTTTTTACGTGTTTTATACCCCATTCAAAACACATGTCATGGAAAGTCCGGGATTTAAAATAAGTAGCGTTATCAGTAACGATTTGTTCCGGACCTTCAAATATTTTCCACACCCTTTCACCTAGCGCGCGTACTATATTCACTGCTTTCATGTCCCTCAAGGGGAGCATGACCATAAATTTACTGAAACCATCTATCAAAATTAATATACAATTATTACCCTTTTTGGAGCGCGGAAGTGGCCCAAACATATCAACATATATCCTTTCCCAAGGCCTTTCCGGCACTTGCCCTGAATGGC
>PNEQ01074924.1:0-21824 GCA_003012365.1 Medauroidea extradentata
CCCCCCCCCCTTGAATTGTCTATGATTCAGTTTGCGTCGTAAAACACCTCTGTAGGCACCCCTGCTTATATAGAAGTTACTCCGTAGCTATTTATAACAACCTACCATTAACAATACCTGTTACTGACCACTTGTGTATTTAATGAGTAGATTTTGCCAATAAAATTTTATGGGGCAGTGTAATGTACATATAAACATTTAACAGACCATGTAAACAAAAGCATGTCGCAATGTTAATATTTACATGCAGCAGAACAATACAAACTGGCAGAAATTATATGTTTATTAGGGCATTTTTTAATTTTGAATGATCACTTTATCCCAAACCAATGATACTATCAACTCACGTGTCTCTGCGCAAAGCATGTGTGGCTCCCTTCTTGGTGAGGATGTAGTCATTAATGAGTCGCTTGTGCAGATCGTACGTGGACAGTGCTGACAAGGCAGGGTCTATGATGCTCCTACTAGTTGATTGTACTGCATACGACTGCTTGAACATCATGCCTACACAACCATCACACACCATTACACTTTGCATCTCAGCATCAGAGAGCAATAATTTTACAAATGGTACAGAAACAGTGCTTATTGTTCAATAATACACTTTGAGACTATTATACACATATTTGTGAACAAGGAGAACATGGCCTGCACCCCGAGCTTACAGTAAACTGGTGTCATGAATGGTCGCCATATACAAAGGTGGCTAACGCAAACTATGGATATTTCTAATTACATCATTTCTGTTGAGATAAAAAATGGTAACAGTTACAATTGTATTATACAGTTTCGTACAGTAGTTATAATTGTAGATGTGTTAATTTTAAATCTAGACTGATTTTGATTATGACACTGATACTTTGAACCCTAGTGTTTTGCAGCAATCCATGGGTTCAAACTAAAAATATTAAAGTTTTAAAAATTTGTTGAATGTGGATTATGTTCATAGCTGTATAGCTTTTTTGTGAAGATTTGTTTTTACAATTCATAATTTTTTAGCAGAAAGAATGTTAATTTCATAGAGCGTATTGAGAATATGAATCTGCAAACATTTTGTGTGGAGTCATGAAGCCACAAATGGCAGTGGATTAGTGAGACCAGAGTGATTACTTGCCGCAAGGGTGGCGCGGGTAGGACACCGAGGTGACGGGGTAAGTATAGTGGTGTTTATTAATAATCACAGTTGTGACCTACACAAAGGATATGTCGCACGGCATCACACCCAAAACCAGAAGCAAACTTGGCATATGAAAAATTAATTTTTCAGATAACAAACACTTCTCTACTAAATTCAGTTTCTAACAGCGTATGAGGCTACTGGTACCAAGGCACACTTCACTACAAACCTTCGAGAATGTGCCCTATTTTTATGTTTGCAAATACGTTAAAATGCTTCAAGGTTCAATTTGCCACCAGTATAAAGAGAAGCAAATGTTCGTTCCTAAGAACAGTAATGACGTAATTTTGTCCATGAAAAACAAACAGAATGATAAATTCTGAGAAAGGGTTTAACATAATTTACTTTACAATCAATGTACATACTCGTGTGATAACAGTCTGAGTATGAATGGTTTTAATACTGAATCATGCAGTGTATTTACTGCAACATAAGCTGAAGCTGTGAACGTTTATGTATTGTTAGTTTCTATTCACACACTTCAAATCACCATGTCTGTTATGAGAAAAGCACTAAGACTAATTTGTAACAAAGTGAATGTTCCACCTACAAAGATATCTAGACCCCCGATTTTACGAATATGCTCTCGGGAATCGTCAAAAAAATGCAAAAATTTTCTAAAAAAAAAAAAAAAAAAAAAGTCACAGCTGTTGAAAAATGTGACGGCACGTGTTGGAGAGCAACATTCATCCTGTGAAAATTACTACATGCGTTACACAGTTTGTCTACCCCTGATTTCTTTATAATAAAGCGAAATCTCACTCTTCATATACAACAAGAATATGTGACAGCTAGAGTTACATGCGTGTCTCACGGCCGGCAGACCACCCCCCTTCCACACATACCTTCCCAAACATCAGCATGGGAAACAACTTGCAAGGCGTTTCCCAGGAAATGTCAATATCCTCACCCCCTTGGCAGAAAAATATCTAGCAGACATCCAACCCGAAACCCTACCCTTCCATTAGCCATTATCAGCTCACTTTCATGCGAATACTAATGCGGGTAAAGATAAGTTCATCTTTATTACATGAGCACAACAGGATTTTTCATTCCTGCCTCTACCCGCACCCAACCACTGAAAATGACAATTACATGTCTTGTACGTTATTTTTCGAATTTTGGGAGTTTTTAGTAGTTTATTCTATTTGCCTGGTGAAGTGAGAAACTTCTTGCGTTGCAATCTCCTCCAGGCTCTAGGGTTTCTGCTGCCGATGTAGTAGTCAGATCATAGGCTTCATAGAATTTATCATTATCAGTGATGCAGGTGATTGACGCACGTTTACCTTTGTCTGCTTCAAAGATGATACAAGAGGGTCTGCTAAGAGTATTACACTGGGGTGTGTGTGTGTGTGTGTGGGTGTGTGCCTGTATGTGTGTGTGCATGTGCATGTGTGTGTATATGTGTGTGAGATTGCAAGTGTAGTGAAATAAAGACAAAAAAATAGGGTGGGAAGCGCACATCAGCCAGGCAAACATTTGAAAAGTAAACACGACTGGGAAAAGGGTAAGAACGGCATAAGTGACTAAGTTTGGACTCATTGACAGCACTGTTTTTGCATCAACTCAACTCTTGCTATGGCATGCTATCGTTAAAATGGCACAAGTGCCAAACACAGTACAGCACAAAGACTTGTCTTCAAAATTCACTAGATTATTTAATTCATTATTTTCGTGTTGCGAAAGATAGTACTATAGTAGACAGTTAAGTTGGTCTCTGAGCTCCCTAGTGCTGTCATCAGGACGGGAGAGCGAAGAGAAACTGATATCCTACTATCCGGGGCCACCTGCCAGGTTGATACTAACAGGGCGGAAAACATTTGGTGCGTTCCATCATACATTACATAAGTGTAACGTATTTGTGAGTTGCAGTAGTTGTGCTCGGGAATACGTATATACCTTTCAGGATATGCGAAAACTATTATAAGCTGCTATGTTTTACTTCCGTAAGGTTTAGAAAAAACTATTCAGTCAACCAAAATTAATGGAAATGTTGTTGTATTAAGACAAACCTGAAAATGAAATATATTTATTCTACTATAGAATAATAGTCAGAGAATATACATCAGATTAACTGAAAAGATCACTACATCTACAGTATTTTCTTCGTCACATTTCATCATGATATTTCTTTAATTCTACATCGAAGGGCACTGTAAACAGAATGTGTATATTCGTAATAATACTTGGCTTAGGAAAAGGCCTGCAGCACGCAATACCACACATAAAATTACAAGTAAAAAAAAAATTTAAAAACAAGCTTTTTAAAAAAAATTTAAAATTATAAACAAAAAACAAAGTTTTACAGGTATATTCTAGGTTCAGAATAACCTGCACTTGGTAATTCAAAATAATATAGGTGTACGTAGATAGAGAAGTATGAAATAAAGTATCTTTTCAAAATACTATATATACATAAACATTTAAAGATTGAGGTGCTATCCATTAAACATGTTACTAATTTCATTATTTAAATACAAACTAAGCCACAAAACTATACAAAATACAAAACTATAGCACCTCAAGCCTTAACACACACATACACAACAATATATATATATACACACATATGGCCCTAGAACTTAGCTATCCACGTACGCATATATTATAATGTGGTGTTACCAAGAGAGTGGTTGTTCTGAACCTACTATATACCGGTACATATATCACAAATGTATCTTAAAATTTATTTTTTACTTTTCAGTTCACATTTTTTTAAAACAAACTTCTTTTTTACTTTAATTTTTTTTTTTTTTTCTCTATTTAGTCTCAAATCTCTGGAACTTTGGTTTGTCGGACTACATTGTACAAGTCATTGCAATTTAAATACATGCATGAGAAAAACATTATTTTTCGTTTTAGTTCACATAATTTTAATAATATAATGATATACGTGTAATGTAATATTGTACTGTCACCGACTTACACAAGTATGCCAAATTTGAGCTCAATCAGATACCAACAAATGTTTGAAAAATGGTTTGCAAATTTTTGAAATGGTCAACTTACTTACATACGAACATTGCAAATTACGTATAAGCTTGTAATAATCAAAACACACAGCTTAAACTACTTGACACAATTCAATTAAATTTATTTTGTCGACTATATATTCATAACTCAGAGGTGAACACACAAAAAATAGCAAATGCAATGTATTAATTGCGAATGCGGCGTGTTTTTAACATAACACTGTAAAACGAACTTCAAAAATCAAAATCAGTTTAGAATTGAAATGGTACGGTTTTCACAAGTTTGCTATTATAACATTTTATAGCACAACTTTTGGCCAAATATAAACATTTTTAATACTTGCAAATTTGATTGAACCATTGCAACAGTTTTAAACTGCGAAAAAAGAGCTAACAAAACGAATGTGACGGATTTTTAATCAATCTGACCTTAGAAGGAAAAAGGGAGTCAAGTATATATTCACTGAATGTAAAACAAGAATTTAAAACCACCTACGCTATCATAATTTTGCTTGAAGTTAATACAGACTTTATGTAAGTCACTACACATAATTAAAAAAAGGATAAGTTCTCCCACTGAAATAATTTTGCTTCGTGTTGAATTTGGTAGCACACAAAAATAAATTGATAAATAAATAAATACAAAAAAAAACGTTCTTGCCACCTAGGTTATGCCAGCTATTAACAAAGGATTTTCTTAATGTCAATCTAGATGCAGGAAAATTCATTGTTAGGCTTTATTTTTTTATTCAGCAATGGTGCGGAACATGTTATTCAAACAATAAATGATACATTCCTCCTGAAAAACAGAACCCCAAATTTCTTAACTACATAAGAAGCTGTGGCGGTCGAGCGTTTGCCTTACACCTAGGCAATACAAGTTCTATCCCTGGTGTTTGACGTCCGTATTTACGCATGTAGGTTCGTGTCGGACAATATCGCAGTTCGGAGGTTTTTTCCCCGGGATCTCCCATTTTCCCTACTCTTGCACTTCTCGATACTCATCTCATTCACCCTCATAGACTCTAAATGTATTTGGTAATGATATCCTTCAGTTCCGCAATCAACTAAGTAACAGTTTATTAAATACTTTATGTTTAAATTTCCAATATCTGTTTTTTTCTGGAGTAGTTAGTGGCTAATATGTTCGTTCTTTGCTGACTTAATGAATCCTGACTACATCTCTTTCACTCACACCTGTGTACTTTGCCATTCTTGCTGGTTGCTCTCTAAGAGGCTCAAGCATTTACTTGTCGTTTTTTTATCACAACAATGAATAACAGTTTTTATTATTTCCCGCTCTCTGCTATGCATCTCCTTCCCGTGCCCTGCAGGCTACCACCCTCACCTTACATTTTCGGGTATACACTGAGGGTCGATATTTTCCTAACAGCTACTACACGGCTGTTGACTGTGTGTCACCTTTTTATCGCCTTTGCTTCCTCTGTCCCTGCTGTCCTCGCACCCCAGCACTGTGAGAAGCCAAGATAACTGCCCACTATAGTACACCAGCCTCGTGGCCTCCGAAAAATAAATGTTACGTGCGACACTAACTGTAGTTACTATTGACAAAAGACTTAACCTTGTTAGGTTTAATTTTCCACGCAATGCTAAGAACATCACGTCTTCATGATCGCGAGAGACATCCATGCTTAATGTTTAATTTTTCGTGACATGGATTGGTCGCATCAATCGTTCGTAGGTGTGATTTTAATCGAAGACGTCTGTCTATTGATATAAATTTAAAGTACAGATATTATTTATTTTTCATATAAAACGATACGGATGTAAGACTGTATTCGCGAGAAGACACTCGGTGCTCGGTGTTCTCTTTTTTCTCTCATATTATGTCTCCAGGACATGGGTCGGTCGCATTTACCGTTCAGGGGTACTCTTTTAATCGGAAGATGTCAATCTTGTGATATAAATTTATATTTTAATTAAAACTTGTCTTACTTTCCCGCAAAACTCTACGAAAATCGGGACTCCACTGGATATACTTTGCGAGAAAAAATGCAATTTTAAAATTTGGTAAAGAGGTTGGGGGCAAAATTGGTCTCAATCAATTTTACGAATATCATAAATGGAATCGTCAGTATTCGTAAAATCGAGGGTCTAGTGTTAATATTTACAGTTTCCAGTATTAAAGCTTTATGTTGAATTTTTTATTCAATGCTTGTATACACCATCATGCACAAATTGCTTACCATTGACAACTTCCTTATAACAATCCATTAAACTCGTTTTTCTATCACGGTAGGTTGGTACAAAACAAAAACTAACAAAACTAAGGATGATCAGGTAGAGAATCCAACCCTCCTGAATAAATGTTCAGTCCAATGTTTTACCACTATGCCACCCAGCTTGATATTTTTTTTTCTATCAGACTAGTACTTTGTTCATTTGTGAATATGAAAAGTGATTTGCTAACAGGCCTTGACATCAGCAATTACAATGAAGAGTAATATTTTGTGAGCAACAATTTTACCTATCAGATACCAAGTGTTTCAAAAATATTACTCCACAAACTTTAAATTTAGAAACATAAGCACTTGAAAGTAACCTATTTCTCTAGTCATTAACTCATCAAACCTCATTAATTATGTATACATATCTTTACTAAATATTTGGTGATTCAGGGCATCCTTTACAGAACAGGGTAACTGTGCTGCCGGCCTGTGTATTTGCATTATTCTTTACAAGAGGCTTTATGTTTTGCTAAGAGGCTAATTTGGGCTGACTGACAAATGATAAGTTTCTGTCAGTGCTTTGAGCTGTTGTGCATTCTGGATTTATCGTTGCTGGATTATGTTATATTCTGGTAGTGAGGAATTACAACTAAACTAAACATTTCTACTCGCACACATATAAACAAGCACAAACCCTCATCACCACATCATGACATTTACCTTCTATAATGTAATAGCTAGCCATAGTAGAGGTCATTACTACATGCCACTCATTTGGAATATGCCATTAAAAATAATTTACATTATACAAATCACAATTTAAAATTAGAACTAAATCGTTCACAAAGAAAAGTTCATATTTTTGAGGATTCTTTGCTGTTCTTCCTTTTAACTCCAAAATCAGAGTTTAGTTTTCAAGACACAGTACATAATTTGTAATGAATAGTTAAATTCTCTTATTGACAAGTTTAGACTGATTTTACAATACCAGATTCAGCATACAAGGTAAATTTAAATCCTTATGTTGTCTTTGAAAGAGTTTGGAGTAACTCAAAGCCATAGCAGACTTGGGCAACTACTGACTAATGTGTACAACATATTTGTAAAAGTTTGGATGCCTTTGACACTTAAATTTATTAACATGAATAAAATTAATTAAGTTACTCCAACACACTGGACACACCTGAGCCAATTTGTACTTCTAAAGTTATTTACCAAGCACTAATTAGTTTTTTCCATAAATACAATACATATTAATGAATATAAATAAGTGTATGCAATATTTCCGCATTATTTTATGACAAATATCAGACAAACACAACACCTTTAATGATGTAAATTACTGATACATCATTAAATTTACTGCTGCAAATGCAAAAATTATAAATGTAAAGCAATCTGCAAATCATGCACCATCATATTACAATGGGGTCTATAAAAAAAATACTCATGACTGTTCTGAATGGATTCAATAATTGGTGTGGTCCCCTCCAACATGATGGCACAAGATCTTAATATGAAAAGTTGGCAAAGTACATTCCTCTATTCCTCATCAGACAAAATTTAATAAGTTTGACTAGTAGATTCAGTGTAGATTTCTGGTGGCAGAGCAATCATCGCCATAATCTCATATGGTCCCATAGATGATTTATTGGTGAAAGATCCAGTAACCTCGCAACCCAAGGTTGACAGTCCTCTTTTTGGCTGCAGCATGCGGTGAGAAATGTCATACTGCAGAATGACATTCAACATACTAAGAAAAATGACATAAAATTATGCTGTAGGACCTCCAGTATTATTGATGCACTGACATTGAACATAGCACAAAAACAGTTAGCTACTTGAGTCATAATTAACAGCTCTATGGACCTTTTATCATTCCGTAACTACTGTATGTTGAATGCAAGATTTAAGTGTATATTATTATATTCTGAACTAACAATGCAACGGATACTGGCGTGTATACGCAAACAGTTGTTGAACTGGCTGCTGGAATGCTCAAGCCAGCAGAAATGTGGAAATTTGCAACCAGTCATGAGACACTACTTTTATTACGATATCCTGTAAGTTTCATGTCCCTGTATTAAACCAAAGCTTAGATAAAATGTACCTAAAGTTTGAAAAAGTAAATTTGGAGAAAAATATGACACAAAGTTGGCATTTAGTTCATGCCTGCTCCATAACTTGGATTATCAATGTTCTCTTCCTTTTCCTCTCTCAAGCTTCCTCCTGGCACTTCTCCTAGCCTGCCATGTCTTTTTGATGCAAATTTTTGACTCTCATTTCAGATTGCCTAAGCTTTCCCAAGTAAATTTGTGGCATAGCAACAGCAGTGTGAGAGCCAATACTCAACCTGTTTTTCCAGTACCTTATATTTTGTAATACTGCCCTGACTGAATGATGCTTCTGCATAATACAAAACTCAAAAATTAAAGGCCTTTATTTGCACAAACACAATCTTGGGCAGCCATCTCCATATGACGCTAAACTCTGCCCAAGACAGCTCTCCTCATTTCCTCACACCATCAGCATTCTATCTGATTGCAAGCCCATAATAGTAATTCTGGATAATATCAATGGTTGAGTCTGTCAGTCTGTTTTTACCATCTAGTGTTCTCTCATCACTCAACATTTTTTTCCTTTCATGATTGTTTTCAGCTGTCTCAAGTCTTGAGCTCAATGCAGTTATACACGTCGGACACATTCTAATTTAGTATAATGTACACAATTACAATAAGGTTTCTTTTCTTTCTCGGGAGATTCTGGGCCACCATCCCCCAAATTAGCCACATATCTTACATTATATGACTATAGACTTACAATGTACATCTCGAAGATTGCTTTTACTCCAGCAACCTTCATATCTCCATTAGACATACTGTAGTCTGATGAACAACCATATTTATGTATATTTCTAGCAAATTTGTGCATTTACAGCGTTTTGACACAATCACAATATAAATACCCTTCCCAGTACTTACACTTGTAGCTGAAACTATATTTAGTGATGTATGTCCCAGTTTCAGGGAGGAGCTATCAAATGCTACAGTTATGCTGATTTCTTCAACAGCCTCTTCTTTCATTGTCAATATCCGCCATAGTTGAACCTACCACATTTACATACTGATCAAATTTTGATGGTGAAATTGGTAGGTTCATTATACCACACATTACGGCACCAGTAGCTCTTCCCTTGCTACTTGCTGCCCTTTCTCGCCAAATTTTTTTTTTTTTTTTACATTTATGCTAAAATATTTGGAAAATTCTTTTTGCAATGTATAAGATATTTTTAACTCAGCAGCCAGGTATATTTGTTTACATTCAGACAGATGCAATCGTTAGTACACTGCTTGCATTGTTCTCAAATATGCTATCTCTAACAATACAGTAGAATCAATAACTTCAACCTGTTAACTTCCTGGATTCACGTTCTTGAGGTTTTACTTAACTTTGTCCAGTTTAGTTTCTTTCTATCAGGAACATAACTGCCACCTTTCATGTTATGTTGATCTACACTACAAGCACCACTTTACAACAACCCAAAAACTTCTCTTTCACTAATTTTTGCTTCATTTTTCCAATTCACTTATTTTTTTTGAAAATCTTCTTAGTAAACCTCAGTGTGTAGGGCAGTAGAAAACAGTAACACCACAAGAAAAAAAGGCATACCTGTAATCACATGAACCACATAAAAAAATATATGAAGGCCACTACACTGCAGCCAAAATACGAAAAAAATCCCCAATTATTTTCATATCACATTTACCTGCCTACTGTAGGGAAAATAAATTTCAATGTAGTGATTGACCTGCATTGTTTTATAAAAATAAGCAACATAGTGTTACAAGTTGCGGGCTAGGTACGTTTGGGGATGGAAGTCTTTGATAAATTAAAGAAAATAAAGATAACCTAATTTATTTACAACTGTATATACAAAATATCTATGTCACTAAAGATTTACCACAATAAATGTCAAACAGAACAAATAACTACTATTTACATAAAGGATAAAAAAAATACATCTACACAAGTTCTCTGTATATGGAAAGGTTACTAGTCACTCACAATGGTGGACCCAATGAAATAATACCTAAGAATCTTTCTGGCCTAGAAACCCCTTCTTCCTACTACTTGCTGAGGTCCCACTCGCTGGACACCCTCGAACAGTCGTCGCAATCCAATACTTGTCACTATCACTTGAGATCACACCAGGCACCTGCCAGCAAAAACTCTCTCGCTCCTGCTGCAGCTCCCCCTTATATACCCCACCCTCCTTCTTCTCGAATTATCTCGGCGGGTCTCTGTTCTCCAACCTCCTGGAAAGATGTCGTTTCTAAGTCAAGCACCACCCCGAGAGATAAAGAGGGAACATGATCATTCCAGATCACGATATTTTCCCTCGGTTACCCGATACTGGGTGCAGGTGGTTATCATGGAGTAATACAATCCAGGCAGCACCCGAGGAGGTCTTTTAGGGCTACCGCCACTGTATTGTATTTTGCCGCCCTGCCCGACAGCCACGGCGCCAAGGAATGGGTGGGAAGAGGGGTGTCCTAGCTCCGCCACCACAGTATCGTACTACACCACCCAGCCAGAAAGTCGCGACTCGCAACACTGCCCCCTCCTGAAGTTTGTTCGTCCTGAGCAGACACAACAGTCTCTGGTCCATCATAGAGAGCCAATCTGTCAATATGCACCACCTTGGGTTTTCTTGTCCAAGAGCCCTTGCGAACTGTCCGGAAGACCACATCATTTATCTTCTTGGCAACCTGATAAGGGCCTTCCCAGCATTTCTGTAGTTTCGGACAGTATCCTTTCCGTCGCTGTGGGTTATACAGCCACACCAGCTGTTCTTCTTGAAATGTCCTTTCAGGTCCCCTCCGGTCATACCTCGTTTTCATTCAGTCGCTGTTGACTCTCAAATGTTGCCGAGCGAACTCATGGACTGTGCTCAATTTTCGACGCAGTTCGTCAGCATACATCATCGGTGAAGCAGGCCGTTCTTCTTCTGCTGGCCTCCCAAACAGTAGATCACTTGGAAGACGAAGCTCTCGCCCTAACAGCATCTTCAAAGGTGTTACCCTTGTGGCTTAATGGACATCTGACCGATATGCAAGGAGAAACAGAGGCACCTTGGAGTCCCAGTCCTGCTGATTGTCGGCTACAAAAATGGACAGATACTGTTCTAAAGTACGATTTAACCGCTCGACCATCCCATCCGACTGAGGATGCAAAGGAGTAGTCCGTGTCTTCTTCATTCCCAAAATCTTGGTCACTTCCTGGAATAACTTGGCTTCAAAGTTGCGGCCCTGGTCGGAGTGAAGTTCGAGTGGCACCCCAAACCTTGAGAATACATGCTCCACTAAAGCATCGGCCACTGTGCTAGCCTCTTGATTCGGTATAGGTATGACTTCAGGCCACTTAGTGAAGTAGTCTTGCACCACCAATAGGTACCGATTCTTCCTCTCAGTCACTGGCAAGGGTCCCAAAATATCTACTGCCATCCTCTCGAACGGGGCTCTGACAATGTACTTCTGAAGATGACCACGCCCTCTAGTTCTTGGTCCCTTTCTTGCTGTACAAGCATCATATGTTTGGCACCTCCTCTCGACATCATCCCTGCAATGTAGCCAATAGTATGGCAATCTAACTTTGTTGAGAGTCGTATTAACTCCAAAATGTCCTCCAGCTGCTTAACTACGAAGTTCCTTCAGCACCTCTTGGAACTCTAATTTCTGGGAGTACCAGCTGTAGGTGGGTTTCTTTGCCGTCTGCACTTTCCCAGTTCCAGTACAAGACACCATTTCTCAGAGATAGAGAATCCCATTGTGCCCAGTATGCCTTAGTTGTAGTACTTTGATCAGATAAATCGGCCCACTTTGGACGCTGGCCTTTTTCCTTCCATTCTAGTACTGGCTCAAGAAAAGGGTCCTTTCTCTGATCTTCGCCAATCTTTTCATCGCTCCATGGAGAAGGTTCATTGCCAGTTGTGAACTCTTGGATTCTTGTTATCCGAGCAGTTGGTGTCTTCCCAGCCTTCCCTTCTTGGCGATCACAAGGAAAGCACATTGGCTCGCATGGCCTCCAAGACAGTGCATCAGCATTGTTGTGTAAGCGCCCAGGTCTGTGCTGTATTTTAAAATCGTACTCTTGAAGGTGCTGCATCCACCTAACTATCTGTCCTTCTGGGTTTTTGAAGTTCAGTAACCAACGTAATGATGCATGATCTGTTCATAGAATAAAATGCCTTCCATATAAGTAATGATGAAAATGTGAAATAGACTTGACCATTGCCAGGAGCTCCCTGCGAGTTACATAGTAATTTCTTTCAGGCTTATGTAACAATTTGCTGAAATACTCTAATGGCCTCTCTTTTCCATTCTGGACCTGTGATAACACAGCACCAATCCCCACAGCGCTCGCATCAGTGTCTAAAATGAACTGTCCATCACTTATAGGATAACCTAGGACAGGAGGTGAAACCAAAATTTCCTTTAATTTTCTGAATGAGGATTCACAATCGAGGGTCCAGAAAAACTTTCTTTTAGTTTCAGTTAACTCATGTAATGGCTTTGCTGTTGTGGCGAACCCATGCACAAAACGCCGATAGTAAGCACACAGACCAAGAAAACTTCTTACTTGAGTCCGATCAGTTGGACGTGCCCAATCTCTAATTGCTTTTGTCTTCTCTGGATCTGTTTCTATCCCTTCAGCAGACACTACATGTCCCAAAAATTTCACTTTCCTTTGGAACAAATTACACTTTTTGGGAACTAGCTTCAAATTAACTGCCTTTATCCTCTGCAGCACTGAATCAAGACGTGTCAGGTGTTTATCAAATGTCTTCCCTGTAACCACAATGTCATTTAAATAAACCTGACAAATATCCAAAGGTAGTACTCTTTCCATAAGTCGTTCAAATGTTGCTGGAGCATTGCACAGTCCGAAAGGCATGACCTTGAATTGCCAGGTTCCTTTCCCTTGTACAGAAAAGGCAGTCTTCTCTCTATCTTTCGGGGCCACTTCACATTGCCAGTAACCGCTTTTCATGTCCAAGGTTGAGAACCACTGGGATCCAGCCAGACTATGCAGAGTGTCATCTATCCGAGGAAGTGGGTAGGAGTCCTTCCTGGTCACATCATTCAGCCGCCAGTAATCTACACAAAATCTTGTTGAGCCACCTTTCTTCTTAACCAACACAACTGGAGATGACCAGGGGCTGTTCGATGGCTCTATCACATCCAGATCCTTCATTTCCTTCAGAATGTCATCAACTACCTCGTGTGAAGCAAGAGGTAGACGCCTAGGGGGTTGCTTGATAGGTCTGGCGTCTCCTGTATTAATATGATGACATGCCACAGATGTCCTACCAAGATCATGTGAACCACATGAAAAAGAATTTTGATTCTTTATTAAGAGTTCTGCAACAGCATTCTCTTGTCTCCAGTCCAGGTTTTCCTTTGTCCTCTTCAGAAGTTCTGTAAGTGGTTCTGGCAGAGTATCCTTCACAAGATCCTCCCTTAAGACCTTAGACTCAGTGGTGTTTATCTGGGAAACCTGCTTACACCAGCCAATCATTGCCCCCTCCTCAAGACGAATTGCCTTGTCAGTCATGTTCATCATTCTAACAGGGAAATTATTTGATCTTGATGAAACCAAAGTCCTGGCTACAAGTACTCCATCAGGGAGGTTACTCCCTCTTCTCCTAGGCTCGATTAATCCTAGGCTTCTTACAAACTGTCCTACACAGAGCCCTGGTTTCACAATTTCAATAGAAGCGGGCAACACAGTGGCCTGACAACAAACTACAGGGCAGCTGACTGGTGATGTTAATTCTGGACGTGGTATCAGTACCAACTCGGTTTCACCTACCTTCAAGACCCCCAGTCAATGCAGCATCCTAGTTTCTGCAGAATATCTAGTCCCAGTAAACATGCATCTGCAATATCCACTATGTAGACTTCATGTTCTAACTCTAGTTCACCCAATTTTAGTTGCACACGCTTCTTCCCTTTCACTGGTGTTGTCTCACCAGTTACAGTGGTTAACATGCACACTCTAGTACTTTGATCATGTGATTGCTGGGGGAAAAGCCTAATGATGTCAGGCCTGACGACAGTAATGGTCGCCCCTGTATCTACAACCAACTGACAGGGTACATCATCCAGCAACCCTGTATCTACAACCAACTGACAGGGTACATCATCCAGCAATGCATCAACTTCATGTTTCACTGAACGTACTCGAAGGAATTGTGCGGCCTTACCTCCAGCAATCACCGACCTTCGCCTCTCAAGACCGGTGTTTACATGTTTCCCGAATTTTGAACTAATTGGTTGGTCTCACCTGGTACTGGGTCTTGGTTTCTTTGATGATACTGCCGACACTGGGCTCTCAGGTGTCCAGGTCGTCCACACTCCCAGCACTCTGGCCACTTTCCTGGTCGAGGACGGTGTTCCAAAGCACCAACTCTGCTGGAAATGACGCTAATTGCTGTCTTAATTTCCTTCAGGGTATTCTCGATACTGTCCCTCTCTTCTTCGCTTGTTACTTTCGCTGCTCGCACCACACGCCGATTCGCTGGCACATGCCTTGCTGACTCGACTTCCAGTGCACGAGCTAGAGGATCTTGCATGGTACGAGGTGCTGCCAGGCGTACTGCTTGTCGCACCTCCAAGTCTGCAATGGCATCAACAAAGAACCCAATTGCAAGCACATCTCGCGCCTCCTCTGGACATCCCTCAAGTGACAGATGGGCTAGTCTCACAATGTCTTGCCAAAGTTCCTGAAGTCACTCCCCAGGTCGCTAGCTACGGCTTCGAAGTTGGGCATGGTGGGCATGCCGTAAATAGCGGTCCCCAAAGCGCAGCTCCAGGGCAGAGACTAACACAGAATACTCCAGGCGATGTCGTTCAGGCAAAGATTGAAGTATACTGAGTGCAGGGCCCCTCAACACTGCTGCCAGGTAGTAGGCATGTTGCTCTTCTGTCCAACCATTCAGGGTTGCAAAAATCTCATATTGGTGCTGATATTCACGCCATGGGGTTTGACCATCATAAGGGGCAGGCTTGATTGTAACCCCTTTTCCAGCCCCAGGCATGGCAACCTCAGCAGTATTCATGTTCTGTGGTAGTCCTACCGCCAATCCTGACATCGCAGAGCACTTCCCGTCGTTACCCTGATGTCTCAGCTCTGACTTCGTCGAGCCGCTATCTCGACACATAGATGGCCGACCACCTGCCTGTCGCTGTAGAAATTTCTCCCATTCCGTCCTTAAGACACTCACCTCTTTCTGCAGGTTGTCTTTCACACTTCCGATTTTCTTTTCGACATTTTCATTCACACTGTCAATTCTATGGTCCACCAATTCACTGACATTTTCAATTCTTTTGTCCACCAATTCACTGACATTGTCAATTTTTAGGTCCACCATTTGAGTAACACTTTCAATTTTCTTGTCCACGTACTCTATTTTAATATGCACCAGCTCACTAATTCCCTCTATCTTCTTGTCTATATTCTCATTAACACTGTCTATTTTCTTGTCTACATTCTCGTTAACACTGTCTATTTTTCTATCTACATTCTCATTAACACCCTCAATTTTTGTATTTACACCACTTATTTGGTTAGCTATTTGGCTACTCAGTCCCTCTATAAGTGCTCGCAAACCCTCTAACTCACTAGCCATTTTTCTTGTAAACATAAACTTATAACCCTAAAATTTCCTACCTAATAAAATTTAACAACTTTGATTAAATATCTAAACATCTACACTTAATTTTAACATCATTTAAAACATTTCATTAATTTTAAATAATTGCCTCCATCCCACTTCTGACACCAGTGTTACAAGTTGCGGACTAGGTACGTTTGGGGATGTAGGTCTTTGCTAAAATAAAGAAAATAAAGCTAACCTAGTTTATTTACAACTGTATATACAAAATATCTATGTCTATAAAGATTTACCACAGTAAATGTCAAACAAAACAAATAACTACTATTTACATAAAGGATAAAAAAAAATACATCTACACAAGTTCTCTGTATATGGAAAGGTTACTAAACACTCACGATGGTGGACCCAATGAAATAATACCGAAGAATCTTTCTGGCCTAGAAACCCCTTCTTCCTACTACTTGCTGCGGTCCCACTCGCTGGACACCCTCGAACAGTCGTCGCAATCCAATAATTGTCACTATCACTTGAGATCACACCAGGCACCTGCCAGCAAAAACTCTCTCACTCCTGCTGCAGCTCCCCCTTATATACCCCACCCTCCTTCTTCTCGAATTATCTAGGCAGGTCTCTGTTCTCCAACCTCCTGGAAAGATGTCGCTTCAAAGTCAAGCACCACCCAGAGAGATAAAGAGGGAACAGGATCATTCCAGATCACGATATTTTCCCTCGGTTACCCGATACTGGATGCAGGTGGTTATCATGGAGTAATACAATCCAGGCAGCACCCGAGGAGGTCTTTTAGGGCTACCGCCACTGTATTGTATTTCGCCACCCAGCCCGACAGCCACGGCACCAAGGAGTGGGCGGGAAGAGGGGTGTCTTTGCTCCGCCACCACAGTATCGTACTACACCACCCAGCCAGAAAGTCGCGGCTCGCAATAATATTATATCTAGTTGAAGCACAAACAAAATTGATAACACTGCTGGAAAAATAAATATTCAAATACTTAATCAGCAATATAAAAATTATTAGATACTTTTTATTGTATTGGAATTCTAAAAACAAACTGAAATCAAGCACTTAAGAGTGTAAAAATATGTCATCAATACCTTTTAAAATATTAAAAGTTACTGCTATGACCAATACAGTACCCTTGGGTCAAACTAAGTTTTACAGGTAGGCCTTGGTAAGCCGGACCACCTGAGCACTACACCCCTTATGGTTTCCTAACCAGGCTAAGCATGCCAAGAATTTATAAATATTAAACATGAGATACAATGTGACTGTAGAATTCAGCCAAAACCAAAGATGCACTTAGCCACACACTTTGTGATACAGACACTTGTGAACCTATCAACAGAATGTGTCTGCTCCATAGAGACGTCCAAGTCACTTCATCAGGATATACCAAGACATCCAGACACGGTGATGATCTGAATGCAGTAACTCCAACATCACATCATCCTCAGCATCATGGATAAAGTGAAACTGTTGACGTTAGTGGCGTAAGTATACTTCAATTATAATTAATAACACTGATAAAGCCAGCCTCCTTCTGAGATTAGTATTTAAAATCCAATATAATCATGAGATTTAATATGTTTGTAACATCAATGAATACAAATTTTAATAGTATATCAACTCTTAACCCTTTTAGAGCCAGCTTTCTTCGAGGTACATAAGCGAAAAATGTCATCATATATTTCCGAAATTTACAATTATTTACTAAAAATTGAAGTAACACAATAACAATCAAAGAAATCAAGTTGGAATACATTCTACTGGCAATCAAATGTTCCCTTAATCCATTGCAATTGTAAACATTTTTTTTTTCTAGAAAAAATTATTTTCAAAAAAACATGGGAGTTATATTTTTAAAAAATAAAAAGCCGATATATGGGCCTCTGGCATTTTTCACACAGGCAATGAATGCCGACATTTTAGCTCTTGGCACTAAAAGGGTTAACATGCAATAACTTGCGTTAATAAACCTCATTTCATCTGTGTGCCATGCTAAACTATAGTCACAACCTTGTGTGTTAAATTTAATAAAAGCAAAATAATACAACAACACATTTTGCTTCAGAAAGATACACAAATGTCAGACACAATATTTAATGTGTTCAGTAACAAAATATGGTCTGGTGTAAAAACAGAAATTAATAAATTACAATCCGCAAGCAAAGTCTACTAGTAACAACACGTTTCAATTCCACACTGCTAAACATGAACAGTATGATGACCTGGGCTTCTGGGTAATAATACCATTATTTCTATAACTAAACGTGCCAGACAAATGCTCAAGTAGCACACTAAAAAAAGTGTACAAAGATTCATTATTTTGTAGTCCTACCATTTAAAATGTTTGCTTACAGTGACTAGTTTGAACTGAAGCTTGGCACACAATGGGAAAATATGATTAATAGAATGATGCAGCTGATACTCCGGGTAGGAGACAGACATTTTGGATAACAAATAAACGGGTCGGCTGGCAGGGAGAGCGAACATAGATGGTTGGTAGGAAGAATGCATGACGGGAAGCCACAGGGAAAACCCCTCCAATGAAGTTCGGCACTAGATCCTATGGTCAGTAGGCAGATGGCCATGGGGCGAGTTCTTGCACCCTCCAGCTAGTTAAAGTGGGGATCTGTTCTGGCCAATTCCACGCCAATAAAACATGCACACTTGACTCAATTAATTACACGTCACTAGGGATAGGGTGAGCAGACTGCCAAGACAGCAAAGTGGATCTGAAGCTAAGCCCCTCCAATAGGAAACATGGTGAATAAAAAGCACAAGGCTAACAGTGGTAAATTTATAGTGTCGAGACGCAGCGGCCAGCAGGGGGTAAGAAGCCCAGGGTCACCAACAAACAAAAACTGTTCCAAAAGATCACGTTAATACTATTTCTACACTAAAATGATATGAGGAAAGCGATGATGAACCCAGGGTGGACAGACACAACAGGTCCGCGTCCTCTAACGTCGTGCGCCGACTGGCAGTAATGGTGGTTATCAACATCAAGTTATCCAGCGGGAGGGGGAGTCTGGCATGGCAAATGTCACACACACAATAGCACTTTAATAAATCTCACAAAAAGACATTTTAACATCAGTAAAATAGTAACCAGAATGCACTCATTCAAACCAGGGGAGCATTTTATAAGACATAGATTACGAAAACAGGTAGAACAAAGAAAACAATAGCATTTAAAAGAACCAGAAAAATATTAAAAACACATCTAAAACATTTAATATATAAAGACTTGAAAAATAATTAAATTGAAATTGATTTTATTTGTGTCCTGGGTACTGTCATATTTGTTACAATTACTTAGTAGTGCAATTGATATAAAACACATAGCACTGAATAATAAATATTACGTAAAATAAAAACTGAAAAAAAAAAAGTGCTAATTATGTAAATGAAACACTGGTACAGATTCTTCCAACCCCCTCCCCCCCACCCTAATCATATTTTTAATGAACATTCACTTAAACACCCTACAATACATTTTCTTTTATGTATACACACCAGAGCCTGTGTTTGTTTACTTTTTACAAGCCCTTTTCTATTTTTCACCTGCTGCTGGCTATCCACCCTGCTCCTAAGCTGGGTAAACCTGCATGGATCCCACGAAGAGATAAAATTGACTATTTAGAGATCTTGCAGGCTGGCATCTTCAGTGCTCGAAATTTGAAAAATCTTGAAATAACATTTAAGACACTTGTATAACTAACCAATTGAAGAGAACCTCATGACAATCTCAAACTTTGGAATGGACCCCAGTCTAAATCAGTACAACAAATTCTCAAAACGATAGCATAATTTGCAATTTTTTCACACTCGACAAGCAAACAGTGGACTGTAATACTTGTCATTTCATTTTGAAAGATCTTAATGTATTACAATTTAATGCAAATATCTATTTTGAATATTTTATACATTTCATGCAAACTAATATAGTACTGTAAATGTACACATGCACGACACAACTAATTTGGCCTAAATTGATCAGCATTCCAGTCCATTCACATTCCTGAGTAGAACATACTAACATTTAAAACATAGTCCACCATCAGTGGCTATAAGAGTAGAAATTTCTATGCCACCTTATATCTACGTAAGTGAATAATAATCTCATTCTGATTCCAAGTCTACCAGACAATGGCTATGATTAGGTGAAATGAAATGCAATTGTTATTAATAATTATTATATTACATTAAAAAAATGTTTTGTCAAGAGTGACAAAAAGAAAATTTTTTTGTTTCTGGAATGCCATAACAAGTCTTTTCTAACAACTATTCAAATTTGAAACTATGTATTCACAAGATAGCCGAACATCTTAGTATTCAACTCGAAAACATTCAGACATAAAAATCCACTACCTGCATACATTCAACCTAATCCATACTTTTAACTTTAACCGATGAGGTTTCACCTTTCACTGTCTTTAGGTAACTATTCAGTCTTCTGATTACATCATAAATTTAGATAGAAACATGTACTCACAGAGTATTATGACATACCTCTAGTGGTACCGTATCATGAAGGTCTAGACAAACTCAAAGCCATCCTCAACTCTGGTCACAAAATCTTAACATCTTCACCTCTCACTCAGAACCTAATTTCCAAAGCCCCTAGACTGATCTTCAAACGCCCTCCGAATCTCCGAAACAAACTTGTTCGCCCCAAACTACCATCTGGTTCAATAGTCAATATACCCACCACTACCAAGGGGTCACATCCGTGCAATAGCCCACGCTGTGGCACTTGTCCCATACACCAACCATCTACATCTTTTAATAGAAGACTCACTAACCAAACCCACCCCATCCTGGGCAGCTACAACTGTGACACAGAGAACCTCATTTACCAGCTACAGTGTAAACATTGCTTGTCTGAGTACATTGGTCTCACTACCAACACCCTCAGGCAGAGGATGAATGGCTAAAGGGCCGACACCAAAAAGGCCCTAGCTGGTACCAATGAGGACTCACTAGATAAGCCAATTGCAGCACATGCAGCATGCCACAATCTAGATTTTGATTCCTACTACACAACCAGAGTGGTGAAAGCCTTAATACCATTCATCAATAATGCAGAACTAAGACGATGGGAACTGGCCCACCAATACAAAACAAAATCCAGACAGCCACCTGGCCTCAACCTCCGATAACCACAATTTATTTTCAAATCTGCCGCCTACCTCTAGTTCACTTCCTGGCAGCTAGGTTAACCAATTACCGGCCGCCATATTGCAGTACAGTGTCTTCTCTTCGCCCGACGAAGCCATGCGTGGCGAAACTTAGCGATTCGCACTTCCGCGCAAAATGTGTCGTCCTCTGTGAGTACATTTATTTATTTATTTATTTATTTATTTTATTTATTTATTTACAACAAATTTACAGAGGGCAAAAACAGCCCGAAGGCCTTGAAATTTACCCCCATAAACAAACAACAGTCAGGGGAACACAAATACATAAAAAACAACATAAAAACAACATAAAAACCACATAAAACAACATACAACACATAAAAATAAACATAAAAATAAAAAATAAAAATTAACAAAAGATAATTAAGACAACAACAACATAGAAAGAAAACAAGGAAAACATTGGACAAAGGGAGCGCACTGTCACCGGGAATGGAGTCGAGCTCACGGCAGAGGAGAGGACCCTCGGGACTGCTTTTCGGTCCCCTCCCCCCCGCAGCCAGTCCCACCCCAGTGAAGCAACCCCATTCGAAAAATGAGAAAAAATAACAAACATACAATACATACCAAACAGAAAAACAAGC
>PNEQ01074925.1:0-21825 GCA_003012365.1 Medauroidea extradentata
AAAAAAAAAAAAAAAAAAAAAAAAAAAAAAAAAAAAAAAAAAAAAAAAAAAAAAAAAAAAAAAAAAAAAAAAAAAAAAAAAAAAAAAAAAAAAAAAAAAAAAAAAAAAAAAAAAAAAAAAAAAAAAAAAAAAAAAAAAAAAAAAAAAAAAAAAAAAAAAAAAAAAAAAAAGGCTTTTTCAGACTGCTGTCATGTAAAAAATACCAACTAGAATCGTAAAATATAAAAAAAGACGCACGTGTTAGATATTATTACGCACTTTCCGTAAATAAAAAAGTAAGGTTACCGCTAAATAAACGCTGAAAACATAAATTGAATTCTACGCTTTTTTCGAAGCCAATGTGGATAAAATACTCAATGACAATCCTAGATAATGGTATTTGCCAACTTTATGAGTAAATATTTATCCAGGATTACTAATTCGTTACGCGTGATCTCTTGCGCCGCAGTTAAATGCACGAGGTTCCGGCGTCAGAGATTGTGCCTCAGAAGTTCGTAACACTGAGAACAATTTGGTTTAAAACGTTGGCTAAAACTATTGTTTAGGATTTCTGTTGTTTAATTTTCGCAAATTGGCTTCAAGAAACCTACATTTATAGATTAACGCTTTTAGGGTTGAATTATATACCACGGCCTCTTAAAGTCCAATTTAAAAAAAAGCCAACGTCCGAAACACTGAACTTCGTTTTCAACCCCGCACATAACATAAAGGTGATACATTTGTTGTCGCATGAGCCAGTCTAGTTCTTATCGCCTGCCTGTTTCCATATATCTAGCCCGGCATCTAGTCCCTGCTGTATAGGGCTCTTAATCTAGGTACATCCTAATACAGCCTTGAGAACAAAACATAATATGGAATAAAAGTTACAAGAAATATTACATGGATACAAAATAACTACAAGCACTTACTCCCAATAATCAATCCCAGCATTCACCAGAAGTTATTTAATAAAACCTTGCAAAGCCGAAATCAGAACGGCCGGAATCCCGACTCTCCCGTATTCGAGTTCTGCAGGACAAAGTGCTGTGTTTCTTTATGTAGATTTATTTTTCCCGCTGATGCCTGTTGGTAACAACCTGGTTAGTCCGCCTTCGTGTTGCCCAAGTCTTACGTCACCGCCACTTTGCCACAGGAAACAGACCGAACATCTGACAGAGCGCCTCATCAGTAGTGATGACTGGAAGACTGTGGCCGTTCAAGTTATGACATAGTATCCTGTCGTACTTGACCGTACTTTGCATGCCCAGGGCAGAGGTCATTGGTTCATTAGCGCCTGCCACTCATGCATGACTCATCTCCAGTTCTGTCCTGCCGCATTCAACGAAGCCACTCTTTCGACGATGGCCAAAACTTCCAAGCGAAATCATCACCCCAAATGGCTGGGGACAAAGAGTGTGTAAGAGCCTCTAAAGACCAGAAGTGTGCCGTGAGTGTGTTGCAAGAAAAGATGTACTTCGCGACGTGTGTACGAATTCGAGAGTTGCATCACACTCGTATACCTCGCCACTAGCGAGAGGTAGAGATTGGGAAAATTCGCGTGTTCAGTGACTTGTAGGCTAGTCTGCAAGACTATTTGTGATCTGAGCAGACAACAGCTACTCACTGGCTGCTCACTGACACATTTATAAGGGTCTGGACCAGTGGCGGCTCGTGGGTTGTTGCCAGGTGGGGCTGCAGATAGTCGGAACTGTACACTCTTGATGAACGCGCCGTAGACCAACGACCATGAAATATTTGCCGGCTACTATATATGTTGTGACCACTCAGTAGTAACGGGCACCTGCACATCAGCGTGTCAGTGGCTGTAGAGTCAACCAGCACACAACCCTGTACAGCTCTTGGCAACTGCAGCCCTACCTGGCAACAACCCACGAGCCACCACTGGTCTGGACTAGTTTCAATTTTATTATTGGCTCAGCAACTTCCAGGCGGTGTCAAATAAGTCAAAGGCCAACTGAGGAATTGAACGTAAGTTACAATATTGTTGGAAGTCTAGCTTGTACCTAAAAGAAAACGCGAATTTTTCAGGTACCAAACGATAGGAAACTCATGAATTTGTACAGAAGTTGCAAAGTACAGCTAACCTTGCAACACACCTACGCTACTCCTCAGCTAAAGACCTGGACATATATTTTGGTTTCTGCAATTTGATTCTGTCGAGTTATATCGCCAACCTTCTCAGAACCCAGTGAATGAAAATAATCTGGTTGGTGGAAGGGACTGGAACATTTTGCTAAGTCATTTTCTGACGAAAAATATAAAACGAACGCAATATCCTCTTCGTTTGCAATTCGGCCACAGTCATAGTCGGAGTGAAATGTCACGATTTTCGATGTGGCAACTCTGCAAACAAGTCTCTACGGACACTGATTTATCGCGGGCAATGTTGACTGTTTGATAGGTTTCAATTTAATGTGCCCACATCTGGCATACTCCTCGAGTTACGAAGGACTGCTCACAGGTAGTCCTGCCTATGGCAGTGTACGAGAGGTAAGTGAAGCCGTGTTTTGGGCGTCCCATTTTGGCAACCGCCTGTTCGTTAACCAATCGCAATACGAAAAAGTTCATAGTGATGCTTCTGTTCCAATCAAATTTATAGATAGTCAACTCTGTTCATTACATAGCTAATGTGCTTTACACGATGAGAGGATTTTATTATTTACATGCGCGTCAACATGAGCACAGACTAAATAATAATACAGACATGAAATGACATGGCGGCTCATTTGATACGGACGAACTTCGCCGCTTATTGGCTGCCCGAGTTTGTTGATGCCAGCCCCGTGTAAGTTGGCTCCTGCTTATTGCGCCAGATTTCCTATTGAACTGGTTGTCAGCTATCGGGACAGCTGCCTTACGCTGATTGGCGGTAGGTGTTTGTGCCATGTTGCTGGACAGGGAAGCCATTTTTCTGGCGTGTGTGACTGAGTTTGCCGTCCTGCCGGCTGTTTCACTTCTGTATTCATAGATATTCTGTGGCACGAGTATCTGTTACCTTAAAACGCTTTAGAGCATTGATGGGAAGCCCAAAAAGCCGGCTTCAACTACGTCACAATAAGCCATATCCTGACTATCCTTACACCAGTGACTTACAAACACTGAGGGCAAATTTCCCCGTCTTCCTCCCCTTCTCCCCTTTCATGACGAGCCGGGCTCGAGGGCAGGCAAGGTGCAGCCCGCGGGCCGTGGGCAGGTGGATTCCAGCCTGGCTGTGACCTCCGCCGCCGTCGTGTGTGACCTTGACCCAGGAAATACAAAACCTCCTCCCTTCACCCGGGACCCGGTGTGAAGTGCCGTGCCGGCTTTGATTAATACGCTCGCCTTGTCCTCAGCCGTAGCGCTCGGCCAGGGTAGCCTTTCCCAACCAGACTATGCGAGGTGAAAGCTCTCACTAAACAGTAATACAGACGTGAATTAACGTGGCTGCTCATTTGATATTGGCGAACTTCGCCGCTTATTGGCTATCCGAAGGCTGTTGATGCCAGTCTCGTGTATGTTTGGCTCCTGCATGTTACGGCAGATTTCCTATTGGCCTGGCTGCCGGGTAGCAGAGCAGCTACCTCACGCTGATTGGCGGTAGGAGTCTCCGCCATGTTGCTGGCCAGGGAAGCCATTTTGCTGGCGAGTGTGACTGAGTTCGCCGTTCTTCTGGCTACTTCACATCTGTATTCCTAAATATTCTGTGGTGAAAGCAAATACGCGGAGGTACTGATTTTCGGCGAAGAATAATTTTGCACCAACTTGTTTATGTGAACATCTGCAGATTTTCTTCATGGTCGGTTGTTGTTTTTAATTCTCAAAGTCTTGCAGTTCGACCCGTAAATCAAAGAATAAAGACCCAGGGACGTCATTTCAGGTTTTTCTTGGGGAGGGAGGGGGCAAGATTTTGTTTTCCGGCAGCAGTGACCTTGTTGCATCTTTTTTATTAATTAATCATGTATAAATTAGATACTTGAATAATAAAACTTCAGTTTTATGTGCTTAAGTTAGCATTATTTACATTAAAAAATACAAAAAATATATTTATACACATAAAATTCTAAATCCAGGGGGTATTTGCCCCCCCCCCCCATGTGGCACCAAATGACGCCCCTGTAAAGACCTGTGTTGTCGCAGTAACCTCTTTCTGATTGGCCCAGTCGAATGAATGACGCCTCTGCACAAAAACGCGTTGGCAATAATCACGAAGCGGAGCTGCAGATGTGCACATAAGACATTAAAACGAAGTGATTAAAAATTATTTTTACAAAAAATGGCTTTTCAAGTACAGTAGAGAACAATCCCGAACGCAGATGAAATTTTTTGCAATGGTGACATTCGTGCTTGCGGTACCTAGATTGTTGAATAACTATACATGGCCAAAATTCAAATGTATGACGTTCACAACGCTATCTGCTTGGTGGTAATGTATATATTTTTTATTCATAAAAATTGCTAAAACCGCATAAAATTAACGTTGTTAAGACATACATTTCAATAACTATCAATTTTTTTTCATTACAAAATTAACGGTATTAAATAACTAATTCCTTCCAGGAGTGCTACAATCAGTGTTACCCGACAATATGCTCCTTATCTGGAAATATGTTATATTGCATTCAGTAACATTTGGGCGAACGACCTGCTCTTTGAATAGGTTTGCATTTACTCTTTGAGGGAAATTTGACTATGTGTAAATCGTGTCGCCTTCTTAATACGACCTTGACATATTCCACACTTCATAGAGGTCGTTAAGCCAATAATAAAATTGCAACTAACCGTATATCTAATTTAGTAGTATTACTGTGTCATCGAACAGCCAACAATAAACTGTTGTCTGCTCCATTAAACATATATTATTGGATACTAGCTCACAAGTCAGTGAACTCGCAGATTTTTCCAGACTCTAGTGATACACCGTCCGGGAATTATGGCTGCCGAGCACGAATACTTCCGAAGAGGCACGAACGATCCCGAAACTGGATAATTAGGGCTCGGTCAAAATATTTCTGTACGGCATTGTTTCAATGTCTTACGTGCATATCTGCAGGTCTGTTGTGTGGCTATTGGCAGCGTGTCTTAGTGTAGAAGCGTCACAGATTTGGCTGTGCCAATCAGAACAAGGTATAGTCTGTTTCGTGTAACTTGTCCGTATTTTGACATTTCTCTTCTGAGAATTGTGTCCGACAGTTCCATTGTTTGGAGCTTTAGACCCACCTGGCTTCCGGGAAAAGCACAGTCTCCGCGAACCTGTGTACAGACATGTTTCTCAGACGTGAACTGTCAAAATACAGAACATTTACATAACACAGACTATAAGTGCGACACCACACGTTTGTGATTTCCGGGTAGAACCCCTTAGACTCTGAAAGGTGAACACAGCCAATAATTGACCACGAAGCAGAACTACATGTGTGTACGTAAGGAACTGAAAAACGTTGCCGCATTTTTTTTTCTCGCAAAAACTACTGGACCTTATTGATAGGGCCCGGTAGTTTTCGCGAAAAGATTTTTGCCCCACTTTGTTTCAGTGTCTCGCGTGCACACCTGCAGCTCAACTTCATGATTATTTGCAGAGTGTTTTTGTGCAGAGTCATTACTCATTATTCATTTGACTGTGTCAACCAGTACGTGGTTAACTGTGGCGCAACACGTCTGTTATTTGCAGGTTTAACCACCACACGCTGGGTGTTGAGGCATTCAATCAGTGACCACATAGCAGAGATGCAGGTGCGCACGTCACTGAAACAAAGTGCTGCTAAAATCTTTTCGCGGAATTTCCTGTCTCTAGTGATGAGTTTCTGATGAATGATGTAACGCCTAACTCATTTTATTAAGATCGTCGTCGTCTTATGCGGAAAGTCACAACCATCGATGTGGCAACCCTGCGTACAAGGGCTAACTTGATAAACGCGTTAACTGAGATTACTCTTTGAGAGGGAGTCATTGTTGCCATCTTGAATTTCTGTATTTTGTGTCAATTTTTCTTTCGAGTAAATTTATGGAAGCTTTACCTAAATGCCGAATAGAATACATATTTATATTATTTTTTAGTCATCGCAAATATTTTCTTAACTACATTTATATATGTAATAACAGCAACGGCAAGCAAATATGTGCGATGACTAAAATTCTATCAATATGTATTATATTCTGCAGTTAGGATAACGTACCATATATGTGCCAAATAGGAAAGGTATGACACAAAATACAAAAATTCAAGAGGCGACCAGCTCTCCCCCTGAAGAGGGAATGGGTACATAAATATGCACCAAACGCATAAGTTCAAAATTGTAGGCCTTTCGAAGGCAATTTGCAAAAAAAAAAATAATAATAATAATAATAACAGCAACCTTAAACAAAAGGTTTTACCAACTGTCTGAGCAAATGTTTTTCTCAAGTAAGGTACTTCTGAAGAACAATAGCTGACGCCGAATTGCCTTACATTTAATTGCAGCGTAACATATCACGCTTAACAAATGCATAATTCTGGGTAAATGGTCGCTCATATAGTTGTCTGATATTTATTTACATCTACGGTTGCTGTTTTGTAGTTTTTTTCCCATATTGATTTAAAATGGTGTTTTTAGCGTTTATTTATTTACAACTCAATCTTAAGGCGCCCATCTACTGGCCGTGTGTTTGTGTGAGTGAGGCACGTCACCAAGGGCGATGTTGACCGGCTTATCTGGTGCGGTATCGCCTCTACCACAAGACACTGAACGGCGTGCTGTGGCATCGTAGATCACTCGCCTGACTGACACTTTCCGTGGTAAAACCCCATATTTTTATTGCTGGAAAGTTTTAAGCAAAGTCCATTGCATGTTTCCAGAGTAGCTTCACATGAGTATCATTTTGAGAGGCTCCGAAATGACTATTATAACTTACGTTACGCGTTGAAACCAGCTTTCTATCCCCGTTCGATGTATGTTTTCTTTTCATACATTGACGCAACGGGCACATGACGACTAGTTTCGTTCCAAAAAAAAAAAGTATTTACGAATATACTGCAACGGATTTTAAGCGTACGGAAGGCGAGGCCTTTAATGGTTTTCGTCTGTTGACTAAGCAAAAGTTTCAGCGTAGCGTTTGTGTAGTACGCACTCTGCAATCTCGTTGGTTAGGGGGGGCTGGCTGGGCAAAGATAGCGCGGCTGGACCATAGCAGTGAAGCCCTGGTTGCAATGCTCCTCAATTTTATGACACGACCAAACGGCCAGTGTGGCAAACCGGCCCGCCGACCTCTCTCGCTCCCAGGCATCGATACCTTGGCCCGCCGCGCGCAACAACGACACATGTGCCCACGGACCGGCTGCCTCTACCTATGCGTCGAACATCGTCATTTCCGTGGGTTATTAACTGCGTCATTGCTAAACGCCAAGTTGACGCAGTTCTCAAATCATCAACGCCATCCGACTAAGCGGAAAAAAAACATGGGGTGCCAGATTTTCATTCCGCCTGATGGCCAAAGTGAAATTTAAAATTCACTGTTTTTAAATGTCTTAGCTTTTATGACTTGTGGGGGGAAGGGGGAGGTGGAGGATGAGGTTCATCGGTAGTTTTAATTGTTTCAATAATTTTTATATCTGTACAAGATATGTTTTATTCTGTAAACAAGCATTGTTACTATTTTTACTGTAATGATAATTTGTTAGTTTTCATAGTTTTTGTTTAACTGCATGTCAAAGTCCAAATTTGCATATATCGGTTTTATTCTATAAAGGAAAACGTACTGAAAAACCGAAATGAAATAATTAATACCGAAGAACAGTTTTACGCCACGACGTATAGAAATCACATTGTTTATTTTGGATTCTAAAATATTTCATTAAACTAGTCCCTTTTAATTTCAAATTTAGAATTCTAAATTCAAAATAAAACTTTATGCTGATCACAAGTAAAGTATTAATTTAACGTGTTTCCTATTAAATAAATATATACGAACCAAAAGTGTCTCGTCTAGAAATAAAAAAAATAGCGGCATGTTAAATTATATAGTATATATATATATATATATATTCGCAAAAATTAGGGCACGGGTGGCTTACAATTACATCTTGCTTTTTGTTTGGCTGAAATGAAGCACCATCGGTATGAAGGAACTTGCGCACGGAAGTATATGCAACTTGCTCGACAATATCGCGCTAAGATTTGCCTACATCCAGGCGTAAACACATGCACAAACCGCATCTTCGATGGCATCTCTGCGTATCTAATCAACATGCCACTTGCCACCACCCTTACATAAGATAACGCTGTAAAAAAAACCTGTTCCTTAAATAACATTTAGGGAACATTACCATAGAAAGGTATCAAATACTAGCAAATATGTATCGAAATGTGAATTTAACATTAATTTTTAGATATTAACAATATCATGTACACACCATTTGGCAAGGTTTTTCGGTGTGACAGTATTCTTTAAATCATTTTTGTAAGAGTAATCTTTGTAATTGATATAGTCAAAATTTTCAGGAAAATGAGAAAAATTGTCTTGCCAGTTAAGGTCGTGCTCTAGAGCTTCTTTTGTTTTTGTGATAATTACTTTTCTTAAGCTTAAATGAGAGCTGATATAAAAAAATCTGTTCGGTAGTTTTGTTTAAAACGGCGATTGCCGTCATAACTAAGTTTTTTAAAGCGAGAAAATTTACTGTTTCGACTAAACCGTCAATTAACCAGAATTCCATTAATTATTTACATAATTAGCTGAAACCGTTGAAAAAATTAGGCAACATGACGAAGACGATTTTAAACAAAACTGCCAGACAGATTTTTGATGTCTACTCTCGTTTGGGTGTAACAAATTGATATCGCTAATAAATGTAGAAACGAGAGAGTATGGCCTTAACATTAGGTTGAGTGGAAAATCTTGCAGTAAGACATTTGTTCGTGTGGATTCAAGTAAATGGAACATCGTCTGAAAAAAACATTATTCATTTTATGTACAGAAAAACTTATCTATTCAAAGTCGAAGGAATGTTTTTCTTCTTAATCTCAATGCGTTGAGTGTACTTTGAAGGTCGATAAAACAAACATTTGCACACTTGTTTTCATAGTACAAGTGGTTTAAAATACAAGAGTAGTATATTCTATGCCGTCCTACCTACACTATTCTACGGTCGTAGAAGTACAGGTCTGGACACTCATCTATCAACTAACGTATTTTGCCTGACCCTCAATGTTTGACTGCAGTTCACCAAGTTACCAAGAGTGTTGTGCGTCTTTGGCGCTGCAATCAGGGCGGTCGAGCTCAAACTCCGCCCACTTTTTCCAGTGTTTACATTATAAAGTAAATAAAGATTGCTGGAGCCATGCTTTAGGACTGTGAGCGAAGGAAGTATTTCATAAACTGATAAAAAAAATACGTTTTGATAAAATGTTTATCATTTTAATGTAAACCCTGGGAAAAAGTGGGAGGGAAGTGGGCGGAGTTTGAGCCCAACCGCCCTGATTGCAGCGCCAATGACGCACAACACTCTCGGTAACTTGGAGAACTGCAGCCAAACAACAAGGGGGTCAAGTTTCCCGGCGAGTGTCCAGACCTGTTCTTCTACTGCCGTGAACTATACTAATAACAAGACATTTACAATGCTATTGTTGTACATTCATAATACCATAGACTTGCATTAACAAAGGAATCACCATTGCAGCGACTCTCGCGGTGAAATGCCAATCAAGCTATTACGCCGAGGTTAACAAGGAAATGTTTTACTTTTACAACTCACTTCGAAATACGAAGATCTGTAGTGCTGTAAAAATCATGAAATACTTAATTTTTTTATTTCAATCGATGAAGTTTTACATAAAGTAAATTTCGACTATAGAGTTCATTTACAGTAAAACATGCAATGTTTTCCGTTTTCATCTCGCCCATTCAATTGTCTAAAACAATTTTTCAGTGATACAGAGGGAGAGGTAGAGTTGTTTGGAGGAATGAGTGTATAACCTAGGCTTAGTATATGGCAAAAGGCAGATACAATTGTGTGAAATGGAGAAATAAGACTAACTCGCAGGAAGGGGTCTGTCTTGGATGGAAGCTGGCAGTTCATCTCACAAGGATGCGGTGACAATGAGTTCCCCCGTACTCCTCCCACCCCTCACCCTCGGTTGAGACGGAGTCCTCACGGAAGACGGGACAGACGACAAGGGGGGTCCCAAGCGTATTGTCCCCGCCCGAGAGACCAAGGTCGCGTGCCTGAGGAGAGGAGAAAGTGGCGTGCGTGGGAATACCGTGAGAAAACCCTGGCTGCACCATGGTATCTTTCGCGGGCTGGTGGTGGGGGTATTTTTCCGACACTCTGCCGCCGAGATGACAGACCCGGCGAACCGGAAGAAGCGACGAGGGAACCAGTCGTTAGTGCGGCTCGTGGGACGTGTTTAATTGCAGCCAGCTCATTACTGTTATCAGTCGCCGGAGGGAAATACGCTACGGAAATATCAGCTGGAGAAAAAGCAACGCTTTGTACATAATATATCCCGAATGGTTCCAGTCGAGAGAGAAACCAGCTTATACGGCAGGGACTTTCCAGAGGAAAAATAAATCATAATTTTGTATTCATGTGAAACAGTGTTATTTTTACACACATTTCTTGGGAGTACATTATCCCCTTTACAAAAATTTAGCTCAGCCAGTTTTCCCACAAATGAATTTCAATGTAAAATTTTGCATGTTTTTAGTTCAACACCCCCGAAAACCAATCGTCGTAATAAAATGAAATAATTCGCAGTAAAAGTAGGCCCTACATGTCACGGGCCAGGACTTTACGTTTACATAAAACACATTCAAACAATGTTTTGTATTTCTTAAATATTTCTAAAATTTTGGCATTGTTTTACTAATTTTAGAATTTTTTGTAAATACAAAAATATATTGTATTGGATTTTTATATACACTAATGCTTTTGCCCGTGACATGTACTTTCAATGTTATTTTTTTCATTTCAATATGTTGATTGGTTTTCGGGGGGAGTGCGAACAAAAAACATGAAAATTTTGATTTTGAAATGTCAGTATGGGAAAACTGGCTCAGCTAATTTTATTTGCAAGGGGATAATGTAGCCCCAAGTAACGTCTACAAAACTTACACAGTTTCATTCAAATATAAAATTATGATTTTTTCCCCTTTGGAACGCCCTTAAGGGGCCTCCCTAGATAAGCGGCGTTAGTGTCTCTGAGGTAGGAGAGGTAAGGTTGCCGTTGGCCGACGTATGTAATACATTATCGTCTCTCCGCGCAAGCCACTCAGCTGGCGTGCAGTGCTTTAGTATTATCCTTTTTCCTATGGGACTTTAAGAGGTGACCAAATTATTTTACTTATGGGGGTCCGAAAATGATGTTTTAAATAAACGTGCTGAATTTTTGAAACTATATCGACATACTTTGAAGAGAGTGTTCTTTCAGTAGATATACAGATATAATCCGCGTATAGAAATTTTGTCGAAAAAATAATAATCATAACTCGCTGCAATGCATTTGAAGCGCATGTATGGTGGCCATTAAGACCACGGGCCCTATTTACGCTGTTTTAGTAAATTTTTATTTTTTAAATCTTGAAATTGAGAAGATCGCAAAAACTGTTACACAGAAATGTTGGAAATTGCTTTTACAATGTAGCCTACGTTTTTTTTTCAAAACAAAACAAAGACAGGGTCTTTTTGCGGACATTTTAAGTACAAAATCTTAGTGCAGGATGGTGCGCGAAGAACCCCATATCTTTAAGATTACGTCATAAAAGACAGGGTTATCTCTTAATATCTCATGGATAGAGACATGCAAAATTCGCGTTGTCATTTGGTAGCAGACTAAACTTCACTTTCCTATACATAACAGAGCGTAATCTGCGATTCAGTATGCCGCGAACTTTTATGTGTTGTCATTTACGTGTGTTACGTCTTTACAGAGATTGGCGTCTCTAACGTGTAAGCATTATCCGCGGCAAGTCACGACAATATCGGCCAGCGGGAGACGTCGAAAGAGCCTATAGTCACTTGGAGTCTAGTAAACTGCCAGAAAATAACGCGAATTTTGCGTGTCTCTACTCATAGAGGCAAGTTGTTGGTGAGAAGACTGACTGTACGCTAGTTCAGTGACTAGAGTCTAGAGATTATTGTGAGGCATGATGCGCGTGATGTGTCGTCCTTATTGCTTCCGCGCTTCTAGGCGTCGAAAGCGCCAAACACATCAACCCAACAATTCTGAAACGTATAACATTTAGTAAAACCGTTACTTACATTTCTTCCAAATTAGTTTTACTATGTAGCCTAATTTTTAAAAGCAATTTTTTTTCGGACTTACAAAAAAAAATATCCCAGCGTGTAAATGTGTACAATGAAAATAAATACTGAGCGGTAAAGTTTTTGTCGACAGAGAATTAGGATAGTCAGTTTCCTGCGTGTTTTTTTAATGCTACTTGAATAAGATTTATTTGTTCTATGAAAAAGCTTGAATTACAATCTAAATTGTACCTGTATTATTAAGTTGTTACCATTATAGACAAGTACCTCGCAAATGCTGTCAACATCTTAACTAATAGTTCCAAAACTCAATAAACAATAATATTACTTTTACAGACTAATGAGTTAGTTACGTATTGTATTTTTATTTTCTGAATAATTAATTTGTTGTCCACAGATGCATTATTTGTTACAGTATCGTTTTTTGCATCATTTTACAAGCTGATGTGTTTTTGCATTCATCTGGCAGTGTAAAATTAACTGCTTTCTCTTATGTTACTGCAGTAGTAGCTGGAGTGCATTGGTTCTATATGGTATGTACTTACGCAGTCAATTAAAAAGGGCAAATATTCTGTATAGATTTCAATGCTGCCGGAATATAATATGTAAAAGCAATTTAATTGTATTGCAAAATTTATTATTGACTAGCTGACCCGACAGACGTTGTCCTGTCTTAACGATGACTATTGAAATCGAATTGTTATAATTAATGTCGATAAATAAATCTCAAGGGCAGTTGCTAAGTGTTAGTTTTCTTGGAAATCCACGTTTTTCACATGGCCAGTTATATGTCGCCAGTTCCCGTGTCGGAATACCATCAAAACTATTTATATACTAAGAATATTGTATATCATAAAGCATTAGAATAATAAACACATTTTTTTATTAATTATAACAATTCGATTTCAATAGTCATCGTTAAGACAGGAAGCATGTAGACAAAATTATGGAAAACCATGTTCGTATTTGTTTAGCTTCCTCAAGGCGTAATGGCTCTGAACTAACCGTGATGTATGTTTTCTTTATTTATTTTTATCAATAAAATAACTCCGATCGAAGCATTTGTTTTAAGCGATATTCAGATTTTTTACATCCTCTTTGTCAAATGTTTATATTGTCCAAAGCGCTAAGGTTAAATTAGAAATAATATTATATGGTTTCTTAAATTTTCTAATTTTCCGCGCAATTTAAAAATTTTTTTTAGTAAGAATTTTTTCCTGACAATAACAAACACAAAAAAAAAATAGTGAAATCGGTCCAGTCGTTCACGCGTGATGGCGTGACCAAGGGAAATAGGGATTCATTTTTATATATACATAGATAAATTTCACAGTATTTATTAATCCTTACGTAATTAAATACTTGTAATCACGTGTTTTGTGCTGTTTTGGTTTTGTATTTGATGCGATGCCAACCTGCTGTGGTCTGGTGAAACTGTTTGGCTCGCACGTTAACATTTTCGTAAATAAATATAATTAATTAAGACATTATTACTAACATTTCACTGGACCTTTTAACTTCTAGCCGTGCGTAAATCAATCAATAGAATCTGAAAAATAAAATTAAGGTAACAGTTATTTTAATACTTTAGACACCTGTTACCCATTTATTTTATAAACGGGGAAGGCGATAAGTCGAGTATAACACGTCCGTCAAACATCTCATCGCCTCTAGGCGCGATGGACTATACTAGCGTACAGTGTTTTCGTAGAATGTCTTTTTTTCAATCGGACTTCAAACGACGACCCTGTTATTTTACTTATGGGAAATTTGTGGTAAAGTCCAATGCAGGTTGCTATGATTTTGTTTCTACGGTTGATACTTTTTCAGCTAGAGCAACGTGAAAAAGTAATTTTTAGCTTGGGAATCATGTTTTACCAGCGAATGACATTTTTAAAATCATAGAGACACAATTAGAAGTGTGTCTTTTTTCGTAGATAAAGGCTTTGGAAACTATTTTTATTAGTTACACAAGAAGAATTTATTTCCGTAGCACGTTCAGCACGTCTCACAAAAGATCGTGTAAATGCGGTGCTGAAGACGAATTCTGTGGACCATGTGAAAATGAAAGCTGTCGACGGGAAGAGACGTCCTTGAGCCTGGTCTGGACGGAGCAGGAAGTGAACAAGGAAACAGCAGGAGGGGAGGGGCCCTATTGACCCTCGAGGGGACTTCATGTAGGGTCTCCACGCTGGCCCCATCTCTCCCTCCCAGCCGCTGTTCACAAGCCATAACGCGAGCAGGATTTATGAGAGGCGGCCGTGAAATCTTTGGACGAAGAGCCTTCTTCCGTAGTCGACCCAGTTTTTGTCCTCTGAGGGGTTGGCGTGGAAAACAACGCCCGTTGTGAATAGCACGCGTGTTTTGTTTTCAGCCTGACCTCGTTGTTTGGGCACACCAGCTTCCCAGGCAACATAGTTTCTGTAGCTTTCCGGAAGAAATATTTGACCTGCTTCGGGAACAACAGGCGTGGGCTTTACAAGGCGCGGATCAAACTCACAAGATTTACTGCGATTCACCTCAGTTTTCAACGTCTTTTTTTATAATTATATTTGTACCAGATATTTTTTTCTTATTTTAGACATAACTTGTGATTAAATATTCCTCTTAGGAAATTTGTGTATCTTTCACAGTTTTTGCATAATGAGTCGTAAACGTCAAAATTTGCACTTTACGGTTTTAAGTACGCCACTAGAACCGAGTTATACACCAAACCGAAAAAATTCACAGTGTATAACAATGTCGTAGACTATGAATTGACACATATAAATACAAAAAATAAAATATATTTGTATTTAATGAAAAATGCTGAATTTAAAATAGAAAGTTAAAAAATTTCAACAATTTTTTAAAAATACAAAAATATTTTATTTTTTGTTTTTATATGTGTCAAATCATAGCTTACAACGTTGTTCTACACTGTGAATTTTTTCTGTTTTGTATGTCAGTTGGTTTTAGTGGCGTACATAAATCCGTAAAGTGCAAATTTTGAGGTTTTCAACTCATTATGCAAAAACTATGAGAGATACACAAATTTCCTAAGAGGAAGATTTAATCACAAGCTATGTCTAAAATAAGAAAAAAATATCTGGTACAAAAATTTCCTAAGAGGAAAATTTAATCACAACGTATGTTTAAAATAAGAAAAAAAATATCTCGTACAAATATAAAAATAATAAAAGACGTTGAAAACTGAGGTGAATCCCGTCCTTAAGAGTTAGTGGCTACGACGCGTGAGACGTGTTGTAGTGTGGTACGAAAAGGTTTTATTTGTGTAACTATTAAAAATGTTTCCAATGAATTTAACTACGAAGAGAAGAATCACTTCAAACTGTGTCCCTATGATTTTTAAAATGTCGTCCGCTGATAAAAACATGACATCCAAGCTCCTCAAAAGTGCTAAAAATTACTTTTTCAACTTGTAGTAGCTGAGAAAATATCAACCGTAATTGGAAAACTAAATCATAGAAACTTGCATTGGACTTTACCACACACTTTCCACAAATAAATAAACAGTATCATCGCTTGAAGTCCCGTTGAAAAACTGACGACGAAAACACTGCACTCTAGTTTAGTACTCGGCGCCTAGAGGCGATGAGGTGTTTGTTTGACGGACGTGTTATGTTCGACTTATCGCCTTCCCCGTTGCCACGCCTCGAACGTAAAAAAATTCTAACGTCCAATAACTCTTAAAAACATTTACGCGAACTGGAAAAAAAAACTTTGCACATTTAGAAAGCATTTCTTTTTAACTGCTTGCAAGATTATGTTTTTGAAGGCCGTCTGCAGCTAGCAGGCTTTTCTTTAATCTTTACTTAATTTTATAGTTCAGTCAGTGTCTATAATTTCACCTGTTATTAATATGAAACTTGCTATGATATTTGTTAGAAACAAATGCCCACAGTGAAATATTAGAAGGAAATGCAATAATGCTCACCATTCAACGAACCGCATGCAACTTTACGAATATACCGGGTAAGTATTCTTAGCGTGCTGCTATAGAATACGTAAAATTAACACTGTATTTGAACATTTCAAGAAGAATGTATGGTCATTGCAATACGTAGTTACGTAAATAAAAAGTACTTTTTAAAAAAAGTTTTGTAACAAACAACGGTATTTTATCTTTACAGTACAAACAATTATTTGGCATTTTGTTTAAACTTTAATGGAGCACTAAGAACTTGTGTTATGGTTAGAGATTTTTAAGTTTTCGCGGAAATATTTTTGCACCACTTTACGTGCAGGTTTACTTTATGGTTATTGGCTGTGTGTACTTGTACAGAGTCGTCTTTCATTTGACTAATCCAATCAGAACAAGGTTAACTGCGACATCACCAGTGGCGGCTCGTGGGTTGTTGCCAGGTGGGGCTGCAGATAGTCGGAACTGTACACTCTTGATGAACGCGCCGTAGACCAACGACCATGAGATATTTGCCGGCTACTAGATATGTTGTGACCACTCAGTAGTAAGGGGCACCTGCACATCAGCGTGTCAGTGGCTGTAGAGTCAACCAGCGCACAACCCTGTACAGCTCTTGGCAACTGCAGCCCTACCTGGCAACAACCACGAGCCGCCACTGGACATCGCATGTTTGTGATTTGCGAATAGAAACCCAAGACGCTGGGATTTAAAACATCCAATCACTGATCACGAGTTGCAGGTGTGTGCATAAGACACTGCCACAAAGTGGTGAAAAAATATTTTTCGCGAAATCTTCCTGTCTCTAGTTATAGTTAGAAATGATGGTATATAGCTAGGGCCACGATTTTGTCGCGAAAAGATTTTTGCCCCACTTTGTTTCAGTGATTCACGTGCACATCGGCAGCTTTGTTTCAAGGTTATTGGCAGCGTGTCTTTGTTCATACACGTTTCTCGTTTGACTGCACCAATCAGAATATGATTATTGTGAGTCTGTACGCCTATAATTTGCCAAGGCAAGTGAGAGTAAAATCATCCAACCACAGACGATGTAGCAAAGCTGCAGGTGTGCACATGACGCATCGAAACCAAATGTTGCAAAAATCTTTTCGCCATAACATCGTGGCTCTATATATAGCGAATATGTTTTGTGCCAACATACCCTTGAAAACGCTATTGTCACTTGTGACGTATACGATTGGCTGACACAACATTGCTGTTTGCAGATCAATAAAAGGCATAAAATATCACAATAGAGTGATTATTATTGCCTCAATCAAATAGGGTAACAGCTCCACGTAAAAGCGAAAACCTGAAATAATTTTATAATCTGAACGTGTGTCGAAACCCAGCAAAACATAGTATACATAGTAAATATTTACTTGTCTCCTGTCTAAAACTTGACATTTAGACGTTTCAGTGTTTCTGACAAACTTGTTGAATGCTTTCTTTGCTATACAACTTGGTGATTTGTGTACCTGTCCATATGTAATGTATGGACCATTTGCTTTGTTGTATTGACCACATTTACGTAGTATGAACTGTTACTTTTGTACTTTTTTTTATAGAAGGGGTCGGAGTCTTTAATATGGCAACGCTGCACTGGAGGCATGCTGTCGGTCGCTAATTGGCTGTCCTAGTCTGTGTAGACGTGTACACGCAACTAGAGCTGAACATGTACACGCTACAAACAGGTCAGCCAAATAGTTACAGACATCTGGGCTCCGATGCAGAGTTGTCACAAAAAAAAGTAGTTTCCCTTTGCATCTTGTATTTACTTAAAATGAACATCTGTAAACCGAATGGGCTGAGCTGCTTCAGCTGTTAAACCCGTTCTACAATGACACGGAAGAGTACGACCATGGACATGGATGACGGAAACGTAAGAAAATACTCCTGTCTGCTCATTCTGCAATATACAAAGAAATTTAACAAACTGTAACGTCTTATATTTCAAGCTCTATGGATACCCATCAAGGCTATGAAAACGTACATGTCATGTAATGGCGTTGCAGTTTATAATAATAACGATATGCGAAAATTATGTTGCATGAATATAAACAATACTACATGTTCATAACAACAGCAAACCATAAATATATTACTTATAAACATCCATTATCGCAGTTTATTGTTGTGCGGATTTTGAGGTTATATAAATGGCGTCTAGGTACACCAGTCTGCAAAGCAGATAACATAGAGACCCGACAAATTTCGCGCATTCAACGACCAGCCGGTTGGACACCAGAGTCCTATGTTAACACTGCATTCAGCTACTTGTTAATTGGCTGTTTCTCCAGTGAGTGAACAGTTGTACATGTGACAAGGTGACACGGTAGTCAGTGAGTGTTTTCATGCAAGTATGCCATTGGTTCACAGTTCTCGAGGAAGAGTTCCGTTAATAGCAACCCAAACGCAAAGTATTAATAAGCAACGATTTAGAAATCTTATGTCTTCTGTATGGACCCCTATCTATTGCGAAAATAATTTTGTCCCACTTTGTTTCGTTGCCTTACGTGCATATCTGTAGTTCAGTTTCGTGATCAGTGATTGGATATTTTAACTCTCACGAGCCTTGGGATTCTACCGGCAAACCACAGACGTGTTGTGTTGCAGGAACGTTATTGTAATTGGCTCAGTCAAAGGAGACACAGCTCATCACATTGAAACGCTGCCAATAACCATCAAGCAGAATTGCAGATGTGCACGTAAGGCACTGAAACAAACTGGGGAAAAATTTTTTCGCGAAAAACAAGGGTCCCAGGTTTCTGAAATGAATTCGCAAAATTTCCGCGCCTCTACAAATGACTAACGGTATACATTCTCGATTCCTATTGGCAACACGGATTCACGGACACGGAAAAGTTGGAAGATGGCCAGATTTGTTTCGTGAGATCGTACGTATCCGCATCCGCTTGCGTACGATTGTAGATGTGACTGGGAGGCCTTAAGGGAGTGTTAGACAGTTTTATTGTATTTTCAGTTTTTGAGTGAGTAACATTTATTCAAATTGTATTATCAAAATTTTCTCTTCGACAAAGCATGGGATATATTCTTGGTAAACTACTCGGCACAAGTAATATTGGAATCGTTCATCAATTTGTCATGTAGAATCATTACAAGAGAATGATAGACTAACTTACAAGAATTATCTTGCAATTGTTCTGCGTAGCAAATTAATGAAAGATTCGATTATTATTTATGTCAAGCAGTTTACCAAGAATATATCCCATGCTTTGTGGAAGAGAAAATTTTGATAATACAGTTTGGATAAATGTTATGGCTCAAAAACCGAAAATACATTAAAATATTCTAACACTCCCCTTTAAGGTGCCCGCCTACTTGCCATGAAAGTTGTTATGTAGAGGTTCAGGAGAATCGTTTTTTTTTTTCACATAAAATATTAGTCGTGAGATTGCGTGTTTGACACATAAAAGATATTAAGGTACCTCACACTAAGGGTAAATGGTTTCAATTCTATCAGTTTCTTAAGTAATTAGAAAATAGGGCCTTAACATTCCAAATTCGTGCCATGTACGGCTTGTGTAATGCCGTAATTTTTTGATATTTTTAAAACCATTTAACCTTAGATCTATCCTTTAGCTTTCGATCCCGTGACTGTTTGTACCGTGTAACATCTTATCTTGATCTGATCTTGGTCTTGTGATATGTGTCCTGCGCAAATATGCTGCCAGTGTAGTGGAAAATTGAAGGATTCGCGAGACCGAGCCGAGAGGACAACAGAGAGAGCGAGAGACAACCTCCTCCACAACAGGGGTTGACCCAATCCCGCTTTTGTGGGAGAAAACTCCACGTCCATGAGGTCGAACGGCCGCTAAGGCGCTATGTAGGCGGGCCCCTTAAGTTTTCGTTTTTGTGATCCGTGTCCTTGTACGTGTCATTATAGAACGCGCTTCTGTACGGTTAGCTTGTCTACTCGCTGCCGCAGGAAGAGAGTCATTTGCAGACTCGCCGGCGGCTAGTGACCGTGGCTAGGCCGCGCGAATGGAAGCCGACGCCGCTCGTCACTCTCCCCCCTCCACCCTTTTCATCCAACATACCCTGGTCCTTTTTTATGTTTATAAACGAGCGGACCCGTTACGTCCCGAGTTGACCCGAGCTACGGTCGCGAGGTCCGCCTCTCACCGGCTTCAGTGTTGCCAGCTCGGTAGGATCCATTGATGTTCGCAAAGAGAGTTTTACATCTTGTTTTCGGTGATTGGAGGAGTGAATATTTCATCTATAGACAATTCATTTTGAAGTGAGCACGTACCAACACTTACAATAATTTAAACAATGTGTTCATTGTAGCTATAGAATTATTGTATTGAGAGTTGTAAAATGTTAACGCTAGTTTTTAGTGGCATGGCATTTTTCGCCAATGGCAGCTCTAGAATTGTTGCCAGGGAGGGCACTATTTGCAGAGATTTGTACAGAGTTGTGCGCTAGTTGATGCTACAGCCACTGACACGCTGGTATGTAGGTGTCGCTTATTACTTACGAGTCACAACAGATTAAGTAGCCAGTAGATATTTCGTGGCCATTGGTATACGGCGGCGCGTTCACACGAGTGTACAGTTCTCAGCAACTTGTGCCCTACCTGCCAACAACATATGAGCCGCCACTGGTTGTCGTATTTAAAACCGTGAAGATGTAGGCTTAATGGCCTACGGAAAATTGTAAGCAGTGCTCAGTTTACCCCGAATAACTTATAGAAGTGAAGTGAAAATATTTTGGTCACAATCAACATTGAGGTCATTAGGCTGGTGAGCTGTGATATTACATGAGTGCGGGAATATATATATGTGTGTATATATATATATATGGTCAGTGCTTAACATCGAAGTCTTTAGCGCTGGTGAAGGGTGACATTAGGTTAGTATGGAGCAGCGCCGAAATGAAGGGGCGGAGGAAACGGGAGATCCCGGAGAAAACCCGCCGACCGGCGACGTCATCCGGCATTATTACCACATGCAAAAAACCCGGGAACCGATCTCGCCGGGAATCGAACACGGATCGCCTTGGCGAAAGGTGCTCAAGCCACTTCGCCAACAGCGCCGACCACCCCTACTATTTGTTCACTTCATTTTTTGTATTTGTAATATATTGTTTTCTGCAATTGTATGATAGTGGTTAAGAGTAAGACAAGGCTGCATGCCTTAACTTCACCATTTTAAATAAAATAATTAAATAAATAATGAAACAAAAATCTACAAATGTTTTATGGTTTTTACACTGTCCGGAGTTACATTGCTTAGTGTCAAGTATAGGTGATTCGGAATAAAGTGAACACTCAAAAAAGCCCTGATTAATTTCTATTTCCTGCCAGTTTATATCTTTCCGCCGGTGTAAACACAAATAATGCCACGTGCTTTTATGTACATAGGGTCGTGCAATGTTTAAAACTACATTAAACTGCTCCGATAAATTTTAGCTACAATATATACTCATTAAATGCACAGGGGCTGAATGTAAGATATAAAAAAAGTAATCTTAGTTATAAATACCTGCGAGTTAATGTCTTGTTTCTGTCCATCGACTAATCTAAACAACACGCACTATTGCCGTTACGAATCTCGTAAATGAGGACATATTTTATTTGAATTTGTAACGCAAAACCACCACTACAACAGACATGACACACGCTATTCAATAATTCAAGTTTCGTTCAGTTCTACTGCCACGAACAACG
>PNEQ01074926.1:0-21820 GCA_003012365.1 Medauroidea extradentata
TTATTCATGGCCAGAACTCGCAGACATGCATCTCGTGTATGGTGCTGTGGGAGCGAATGCACGAGCAGCACAACGCTTGTACAGAGAGCGATATCCGGACAGAAGGCAGCCTCATCACACTACGTTTACGTCATTGCACCGTCGGTTGCGGGAAAATGGCACCGTCGATGTGGGGAGACGGAATGCTGGACGTCAGCGCTATGTCAGGACTGTAAGGTTAGAAGAAGAAGTGCTACAAATGGTTGAAAACAATCCCACCATCAGTACACGCACTCTCGTGAACATGCTCAACGTCTGTCTGCGTACTGTTGTACAGATATTACACGAACAGATGCTGCGTCCATTTCATTTGCAGAGCGTGCACAGCATTGGGCCAGCCAACTATCCCAGACGAGTTCAGTTTGCAGAGTGGTTCCTTCACCACAGACAAGAAGTACGTGGGTTTGAAGCCAACATACTGTTTACTGACGAGGCTTTCTTCCAGCGGGATGGCATTTTAGATTCGCGCAACAGCCATCTCTGGTCAGATGTTAATCCGCACGGCACGTTTATCTGTATAGTCACCAACACCGATTCGGTGTCAATGTGTGGGCCGGTATCATTGGTGATGTGTTAGTCGGCCCCTTCCTACTTCCACCCCGTCTGGACAGCCACAGATATCTCGTGTTCCTGCAGGAAACTCTTCCAGAGTTGTTAGAGGAGGTATCATTGCAAGCTAGACAACAAATGTGGTTACAGAATGACGGTGCCCCGGCCCATCGTGCGCATATCGTCCGCACGTACCTTAACCACAGATTCCCTAACCGATGGATCGGCAACGCTGGACCCATTGCCTGGCCTGCACGATCACCCGACCTTAATCTTCTGGACTTTTTCTTCTGGGGGCTCATGCGGAGTGTCGTGTATGATACCCCGGTGGAGTCGGAAGAAGATCTTGTCGGGCGGATCGTCGCAGCTGCCGGCAACATTTCCGGCATGCAGGGTGTCTTTGAACGTGTTCGACACAACATAGTGCGTCGTTGCGAACTGTGCGTAGAACATATTGGCCATTGCATCGAGCCTTTTTTGTAAGATGTGTAATGTGTAAATAAATGTAATTACACCATACCTGTTGTTTTTCACTGACTCCACATACTATCCGACATGTAACAAAACGAAGGAGTGGACAAATGTGGGCGCCTCTTAGCGGATACAGTCTTGTGGGGAAAATGTAGGGCAACGAGGGGAAATGAGAGATCCCCGAAATTACTCTCCAACCAGCGGCATTGTCCACCACAATTCCCATATGCGAATATTCAGGGTGACCCCATTGAGGATCGAACCTGGATCACCTTGCTAGGAGGCGGACACGTTTGACCGATTTAATGCTCAGTATGGTTCTGTGGTAGCGGTGCAAGACATGTTACATATCCGCAAAGGCGTTAGGTAACGACACTCCACTCCACCCTCCGTTACTTACATCTCTGTTTCTGGAGAAATGGTTGGCCGAAGGATCTTGTACTAAGGCGACCTTTTTTTTTGTTGATTTGAACATGTTCTTTCATAAACAATGGTCTAATTACGATTACACGTTACAGCTACCAAATTTCATGCGATCGAAATTTCAAATATGCCATTTGTCCATGAATGGGGATGATTTGTACCATCTTACCATGTTGGGGTCAGACGTCTTATTATAGCCCAAAACATGTTTACATTGTTGTTGCTACATCTCCAGCGTTGTTCGATATTTTAATTGTAATCGATTTTGAAAACACATTTTGAAGGGCTCTTAACACCCTTCATATGCACTTTCGGGACAATTGTCAAATGTAAACCCTACCTTATTTTGCGTAAGGAATCACCCCACCAAGTTTGTCGGTCGAATTCACACTCATCCTGTAGAAAGAAAACACCTCAGTAATTTTTCAATTGAATGAAGCCAAAAGAAAGTCTTCCAAGTTATCACAAGGACTGGATTATTTAGAAGGGTACTAAGACTCCGAACTGGAGTTGGCAGAACAAAATTAAAACTGCATAAGAGTGGCATCTCAAGTGACACATCCCTTTGTAACTGTGGAGAACAACAGACAACCCAACACTTTTGTCAGTGCACCTTGTTTCCTTCAACATGCACTGTGAATGATATCGTTGCATCCATCTCTAATGCTTTCGACGCCGTCGCCATTACTGGGCATAGAACATCTATTTGTCAGACATACATCGCCAACACTACATTACACCTGTGCATCTATTATTCTTCTACAATTACCGCAGTCCTCACTTTGCACCTTACATATGTATGTTTGTATTGTGACGAGCCAGTGGCTCGCGCAGGTACGCAACTGAAGGGTCGCACCACGTCCCTCCCTGCAACCACCGCTCGCTAGGTACAGCTCTTTACTCAATGGTGCAGACCAGGCTGCGAGGTGCTGGAATGCGACCCCCCTCCCTCCCCCTACTGACTGCTCCTGGCGCCGCGGCCTGCTCGGGCAGACTGACGTCACTGATCCGGACTGACCTCAACAGCCTTATGAATGAATGGGTATATGTCCATCACCATTTGACAGGCATTCAGCTCGGGCGTAACCGAGTGTTACCGCAACGTCGGGAAAGTTCAACTTACGTCACCCAGCCCTGTCGGCGAACTTGGAGAACATTCTGGGCGTCGTCGGAGGTGCTATATGTACAGGATCCACGGGGGAGTCTGAGTGGCGATTTGCCAGTAAGTGTGCGCGACGAGTGAATGAGGCGAGACCAGCGAATTAAGAAGAGGCTGTTCTAGTGCGGACGATGGTGACTTTCCTGGAGTGGTGTGAGTATGTGTGAGTGGAAGAACAGGTTTGACTGCATGTAGATGTGATTTGCGAGAGACTGTGCGATTGGAGGACTGAGCGAGAGAGACATTTAATTATCAAATACTAGAATAGTAATTTAGACTGTTAGGTAATCTGAACATAATATCTGTAAATGTTTATTTAAAGAGAATGGATCACAAGTGGTGTGTAATTAATGTAGAGTGTGTCGTAGATTGTTAATAATAAATTGAGAACCCTGATTTAATTAATTTTATTTAATTACCTAAGCCCTCCATCCCAAGCGAACCTGGCTGCGCCCTGGACAGCAAAGTTGTTACTGTATATTTGCACATGTACAAGATGGTATTTCTGACACGAATATATATGTTATTGTTGTTATTACTATAACTATTATTTTATTCAGTGTATTATTTTTTGCGCAGACACAAATATATCATTTGAAACTTGAAACGAATTGGAATCTCGTAATTTCAAACCCCGTACATGATACTTAATTCTGTTGCATGCCGTAAGAATCCCTCTGATCAAACTCCCACTATTATAAATTGTGTCAGAATTAATTCGCCGCGAAAGATAATTTAAGTAATTATGTTAATGTATACTTTCTGTTTCATTTTAAAATGTTCATGTCTGATTAGCTTACATAATTTTAATTGGAAAATACATGTAGGCTATTAGTGCTGCGAAAAATACTAAGTATCTTTCATAAAAAATAAAAACAATTTTACTGTGTGTTGAACTATAGTGTTTGAGCGGTGAAATTATCCGCAGTTGTGATTTTGCTACAACGATGTTGGCCACTCTGGACCACTCATGCGTGTCCTTGGGAGCGAGGCGCAGATCGCTGGGTTCACGACCCCAAACTATCTGCGGGTGTTTGCGGCAGAGGGATGGAAGTGCTGGGAAGGAAAAGGGATAGGGGGATGATGAGAAGGGGTGAAGGGTAAAGTTTTACAGCTGTGCAGATGTGCGCGCAGTTTACGAGCTGGCAACCCTGCCCCCTTCCCCCAGCCTTCACACAGACGACAGTCTAATATTATGAGTTCACTTGGCTTGCTTGTTGAATGCTATTACCAGGCCGGGGTGTTCGTGCGAGCGAGTGAGTGGGTGTGTGTGGGTGTTTTCAGGGTGGATGGGTGGACGGAGTTTAGCCAACATGGCGGACCGCCTAGGAGGAGGGTGTATGGATGAAGAGGTAGCGAGGCGGAGAGGGCATAAACAGCTAATAGCGGGAAACAAGGGAAATTACATGGCACGGGGTAAGGTGAGTGGCTGCTTAGGGCAACAATGGGCCAAGTCTCAGGTGACGCCTCGCAAGTGCTACTTGGTGGGACAGCACTAGATGGCACATTGATGTTAAGCACTTAACATCGAAGTTTGCAGTGTTGGTGAATGTAATACGAGGTGAGTATGGAGCTGTGCCGAAATGAAGTGGCGAGGCAAACAGAAGATCAATGATAAAACCATCCACTCAACTGCGTCATCTGGGGTGCAGTTCCAACTTGCCAAATAAGGCATAGTAATCCAATGAAAGATGAAAGCAAACTGTAAACAAAAGTACTAACTTTATATCACATTGCTGAGTAGTATCTGCAACACTAAAGTAACTCAAATATTCGTTTCAGCTGATTGCCGGAAAGTGTCACATGTCATCTTATCGTCTGGCCAAATCACACCGATGCCGTCAGAACATAGCTTTGTGTTTATATTTCACGCATATATCCATATTTCCATGAGTAGTTTACATTACCGTTTTCGTTGCTTATAACATAGTCTACCGCTCTAAACACACACACACACTTAACTAACACACGACAAACACTTCAGGCAGGTTGGCTGCAACACAGGAAATGAAAATTGAGACATACATTGTGTATGACACTGGTTCCAAATAGGTCGCATCCATAAATTAATAATTTTTCAAAGATCACGATGTGGTATTCAATTGAAGGCCTTGGTGGATGAAGGGAGCATGTAACATTTATGAACTCATAAACATGCAATACAATTTATTTTTGAAGAAAATTTTCCAATGTGTTGTTAAAACTTCACGATACTTGTAATGTGTTCGTAGCATATGCAACACAAATCATCAAGATTCATCAAGTTGGATAACTTTAAATTGCTGTATTCTCAGAAGTTTACAAATGTAACACGTCCTCTTCATCCACCAAACAATTTCATTATTGCAATTGTATACCTAATTACCGTGCCTTTAAGTTGATAGTGTCTCTGAGTAAGCAAAACCACTGACAATATTTCAAGGCAGAAAAATTGTCTTCATTAAGATGGAAATATGGTATAAATCCGTCATCTGCTAGATCTTAGTTTTGGAAAATTCTCCACCTTCTGTCTGTGGGTGTTGAATGTTTACTTCCAGAGTGAGTTATACGAATTTATTTAGTAATTATTATCGACTGTTGCACCTTTGCTGGTGCATAAACTACCTTTTATGGGATATTACATCTTAAATAATATCCGGCGACAGATGATGGGGTCAACGAGTACAGTTGTGCCGGGATCTGAGATGAAACCTATAATCCTATACTTACACTTATAATTGATGAGTTGACAGCAGAGATAGAGGTCCATAAAATGGTATGCCTACCTGGCCCCGACATTTCTATCCTAGGTATTAACTTTAATAATTGGCTGCATTGAATAGCGTTACATGAAATAACCGTAACATTCCTTTCTTCAGTTTTGCTTTTCGAAGATGGCCTTGAACTACGGTTGAAGCTCGTCTCAAGGTTCTTGAGTGTTTGTGTATGTATTTTTGCCAGTTCCGACAAGCTACATGATTATGATGCTTTATTAACATGAGTGTTTATGTTCTTAGTTGACGGCTAGCATTAGACTCCTATTCAAATATTATACGACAAGTTAGGATAAATCGCATAATTTTTTCCCATATTCAGCCGAATATTATGTGCAGTATAAGGTAATTTGTATTATAAGTGTTTCTGATATGATTCACAGTTAAAGGCTTGTTTATTCACCTGGAAACCACAATATAAGGTACTGACAATGTACATTTTGAGTTAGTGTGATTCATCGTTGATGTATTATTAAATTTTTCTGATAATTTCTACGTCCTCGTTTCAGGAAACGCCGGGAGTATATTTTTAGGTGATTCCCAAAGTCAAGAATATTTCCGTCCTCATTACAGGAAAATGCTCCGACAGATTTTTAGATGATTTTCAAAATCTTCACTCAGCTTATTAAACAGATGGTTAACTGACGCGTGTAAACGAAAATAATATAACTACTTAAAAAACACAGAATTACAATAGAAAAATTGAAAACATATGCCTACTTTTTATTTTCTGATATTCAGCATATTTGCAATTGTCTAGTTCTTCATATGGGTAAAGTTACAAAACAAAACGTATTACTAGCAGCCATTTATGTGTTTCAAGTTAGTACAAGCTAAAACTTACGTTATTTGTGCATTTAGAACTGTCTCTAAAAGTGAAAACTCATAAAAAATTTAAATAAATATAATATATCTCGTCGTAGCCTAGAACGCAATCAAAAAATTAACATCAATCATTTAGTTAAACATATATATATTCTCTCTAGTTGAATTGTTTATTTAATAAGATGTATTTACATGTTTTTTTTGTTTGTTTTTCTTGAATTTGGCTTTACAGTTGTTCACGACATCATTAGAGACGATCACACACAACTTTTACAAAAGAGTAGCTACTAGGAAAGGAGTCAGTCAAGTCGTATGTTATGGAACCATCACAGCATTCACCTAGAGTGGAAGACAGAAATCAGGGTCCTTTCTAATACAACTTCAAAAGATTAAAGAAATATTTTAAAACGACTTTATACGTTTTTATTTGGGTGTCGCACTGCGTACATAAAAAGAGAAAGTAAACTAAATTTTTTAGGCCGTCTGCTGTCACCAATGGCGGGGGTGAAGTTTCCGAGTTTCCTAAGATTGCGATGGATTGCTTCAAATGTTCATTGTCATGAGAATCGTGCATGATACCAACATTGATCAACGCTGTCATTGCCATTTACCAGCCCATACACGAAATGTGCTCCAGCTTACTCAGCGTTCTGTTACTTTATTATTAACCGCTTATGCAGGGATTACGATTACTTTTCTCACGTTACTCTTTCACTTTCACGTAAGCATATCAATGGTGCCTACCACGATCTCGTCACCTTGGCCGTAAGTTCGTTCAGTTTCACGTAACGAAAAGCGTGTCAATGTCAAGCTGTTTAGTTAGTTATAAGTGAAGAAATAGTACGTGATCTTCTTGGCCTCTCATTTTTTGAATAATTAATATCTTCTTTTTTGTCGTGATATGCCTGTCCGCTACGAATGAGTTACCGACATTTTTCATTGCGTGCTTACGTAAATAATCGTAATATGGCACCTCAGTTGATCTCGTCTTACGTACACGTAAACATGACACAGTGGTAAGTGATACGTGAAAGGGAAGTTATCGTAATCCCGGCCTTACAGTACATATCCCACTGCTGCACACTCGACGGTTAAGTCCACCTCGATGTTACAGCGGGTACTGCGCTGCGCCCAATTAAGGCCACTGTGGGTAGTTTTTTTCACATTCGTACAAAACCTCTAACCGTTTTTAACGGAATGCTTAAAAAATGCATGCCTAAGAGCGGTCGAACGATACACGACTCTATGAACGCGTTTTGCAAAATACTGCACCGTTCGTGCACAAAAAAAAAATATCTGTCTTGATTTTGTCTTATTTTCTAACATAATTGGTGATACTCTAGGTGTAAAAATCTGAAAAACTATGAAGTTATTTGCTGCCAAGAAACTAAGTACAAATGACGGTATATTTGCGACAAAACTTTCCTGGACAAAACCAGGGGGGGGGGGGCTCTGCCTATGGCAATGTACGGGAGCTAATTGATGTCGGCGTTTTGGGCCTCCCATTATGGTAACCGCATATTTTTTAACTAATAGAAAAACGAAAAATTTCATAATGGTGTCCCAAGGCCAAGATTTTTTATAATCAGTGTTGATCCTTACATAGCTAATTTGCAATATTCAGAGGTTTTACTGTTTAGAGGCGCATCAACTCAAGTGTACATAACCTCAAAACGTCTTAACGCCCAAAAAGACGGATTTAACTACGTCACAAATAGCGATCTCCTGGCTGTTCTTACCTCCATGGACAAAACTGTGTACGTTTTATTCGGTATGGATATTATGTTACTTTAAAAAAAAAATATTTATTAAATGTCACTGTAACTACCGGGCGTGGCGTTGAATGGTTCGTACGACTCATCTGGTATGGACCTGACAATAATAGCGGTGACGGTATTCCACATTTACACGATCAAGCACGCGCGCCATGTACCCTACGTCTTATAGTGGGTGGGAACTGTAGTATAGAAATTGTACGTTTTGGGCCTATGTTCATGTAAAACATTTTATCTTCCGATGGGAGGATTGTTCTCCACAATAATTATTACCAATCAGTTTCGTAACACTCTGTATAGCGCCAAGATTGTTTGAAAGTATTTTTTTTTTTGTATTAAAAGTGTTTCGACTCAGGCGAAAGTGGTCAATTTACGGTTAGGCCTGGCTCGGAAGTTTTTTTCACATTAATGCAAAGAACTAAAATGGTTTTTATCTGTATATTAATTCGCAACCCTGTAACGTCGTAAAGTTCACAGCTGCACGTAGAATTTTACAAAAAATAATGCATCATTCAAACCCAAAAAATATCTTTATTGACTTCGGCTTATTTTCTAACAAAATTTGTGGTCTTTTAGGGCTTCTCGGAGGACTTATCGCTATGAAATAATTAGGGTATACACGCTACCTATTTCCTGAGACTTCGTTCGCTTGGTTTTCAATTTCATGCGATAATTTTTGGGTACCACGTTCTGCCTTCTGTCCCACCACCCTCCACTTTTCCTTAGATTTTTTCGCCAGAAACCTTTGCGGGCGCATGTACAACTCACAAATGTTTAATCGCAATCGGACGAGTCGTGTATGAATGTATACGTTACAAACAAACAGAGAGACAGACATTTATTTTTATTTATTGGTATATATATATATATATATATATATATATATATATATATATATATATATATATATACATACATACACACACACACACTAGCTGGCCGGCTGCAGCTTTGGTAATGTAAACAGTAACTCGAGATGAAGTACGTGATGAAGGCATTTAACCTAGCGTACTCAATAACAGTGAACTATAAATTGTATTACCTCAGTGTGAAGAGCACGCGCAATATGCTCGCATGACGTCATAGTAATTCCCGTCGCAAAGTCTTGCATGGGATACGAATCCGTAACCCCACGCCTCCCACACCACAAACTTTATACAATACCTGAGTGAATGCTTAAAAACAGGTCGTGATAATTCTTTCGTATGTAGAGGCCACGGTCGTAGAAGAACAGGCCTGGACACTCGCCTATCTACCAATGTATTGTTCTTATTCAGAATTATTTATTGTATATGTGTGAGTGGATAGGAATAGATATAGGATTTCTCAAAAATGAAAATGTATTCTAGTCAGTTTTTTCTAGTCATGTTTATACATTGTTAGTAATTGAAGGATATTATGCCAACTGTAACGTCATTTTTGTGGGAATTTTCTTATAAAATGTTCAACTCAGTAAGAACTAAGCCCAAATTATATGCAGAATAAAACTTATTCTCTTTTCCTATTCTTTAATAATATGTACCATCTTTTTTGTATCCCATGTGCACTGCGGAGGTATTTAGGGAGGTGTGACATGGTTGCAACATTTACTCGCAAATATTGTTTCAGTTAAGTCATATAGTGAATATATAAAACACAACATTTATAGGCCCAGGATACCATTATTATATTCGTTCACTCGATATTACTTCCAAACTGACAGTAAAATCATAACCAACACAAGTTAATGTGTGGTCAAAAACCGCCTTTTAAAACAAAAATTTTAACTACTGTTGATGAAATATGAGTAAGAATGAAAAAAAAATCCTTAACTCATAGTGTAAAAGCAGAGCAGAATCCAAAGCTAATATATCTGGTTAATCTGACAGTACCAGTACATAATCGAGAATATTTCACTATCATAAATTTTGTTAAGAAAAATTAGGCATATGTACTGTAGCATTATGTGAAGTACTAACAAGAAAATTTACCACGAAAATTCCGCATAAAAACGTAGGAAATATGTGTAAGGATATTTTGTACAAATAGAGGTTTCCATACTAAACATTACAGGATTTACTGTCGTGAAGTTGAATGAATTCAATGTTTAGTTACAGAAGGAGGTGGAAAATATACACTTTTAAAAATAAGAAAACTGTATTATTTTCGTTATGTACAAATAAAAATTAATAAATTTAGAGCCGTAAACATTTTCCACTTTACAAGATTTTAACCCTCATCCTTAAGTTATCGGGTCAAGACACTACCACTTTTTATTTATTTTTTTAAAATTAAGTGTTAGACTGCTTGGCGAGGTCTCAACATTTTCAACGAGTCAAACATCCCACTTTACAACTTTATTATTAGACAATTCCCCAGTTGTGACATTTTTGTTGCCTTTGACAATTAAAATTACTCGAACGTACAAACACAAATTTCACACTCAGTCAGACATCGAAATCGAACTCGGAAACCTCGCACAAAAGTTGGCCGCTCTACCAACTTAGCTACGGAGGAGGGGGGGGGGGAGATTAGGTCAACCACTGAGAAACCACGCCACACATACATTGAAGTAAATAAATACATGTTATAATATTTGCAACCACTCGCCTCCCATCAAGGCGATTCGGTTTCGTTTCCCGGCGGGGTCGGTTCCCACATTTTCGCATGTGGGAATCGTGCCGGACGATGTCGCTGGTAGGCAGGTTTTTTTTTTTCGGGGATTTCCCGTTTACCACCACCCCCCACATTCCGGCAACTCTCCGTTATATGGACTGATTCCATGTTATCCTTCGACGTACGCAAATGCGTAAGAGCGTGCAGTAATAAATTTGAATCCGAGATGCGATACCCTACCCATCGGTTACACTCTTCATACGATACATTAATCTATGACGTTGTGTGCTAGAGAGTTCTGTTTATAAACTGCGTGCACTGTTAGATGCCAATCTTTACTCTGACTGAAAGAAAATTTTAACGAGTTATGACAATAGAAGTACGATATTTTTGGTGTTTGATATACGTATTTACCTATCGTTATGATTTTACATTTAGAATTGCTGTCAAATGTTTAGGAAACTAGTAACGTGCTTAGCGAAAAATTATGAACATACATGCATACAATTCTATTGTAATTAAAAAGTACTTAAATATAACGTATTTGATGTTTGCAAAAGTAATCTCGTACATAGTTCACAGGCACATGCTTAATAATTTCATGTAAGAACATCAATTCAAAGCAATACTTATTTTTTAAGTTAAAATTATTAATTTAGATTGGGCAAAAGTTATCTTTGAAATGTGATTGCGTGTATTTTGTGATTTGGTTGCGGATGATAAAGATTACTCTTCCTCTATCTGCTGCTGCAGTTGCACTTCGAAGTTGTTCAGGACGTACCGTTATTGGCCTCATTAAAACGCTGAGTGAACGACTAATGTTCCCATCTTCTGCTGTAGATAACTTTCCCGTACATCTGCGAACATTCATTACTTTACCCTCCACTACGTTACGTATAAAAAAGCTGACGCAAATCGTAGCTCATGTACTGGGAGACAGGTAATTTGCGGGTACCGACTATGCCAAGTGAAACTACATATAAATAAAATGCATTCTAGTATGTGCGTATGTATGTATGTATGTATGCGTGAAGGTATGTATGCATGTATGTTTGTATGTATGCGTGAATGTATGTATGCATGTATGTTTGTATGTATGCGTGAATGTATGTATGCATGTATGTTTGTATGTATGCGTGAATGTATGTATGCATGTATGTTTGTATGTATGCGTGAATGTATGTATGCATGTATGTTTGTATGTATGTATGCATGTATGTATGTATGCATGTATGTATGTACGTACGTATGTATGTGTGCATATATAAATATTTAAGGACGTTTAAGTACTGCTTTTACTTTCTGTGTATATTTATTTGATGATGAAACAGTGTAAAACTTATGCTCTCAAGTGAATGTGTGGACTTCTGAAGCCCCTGAAAAATGCCACCTGAGTCTACTGTAGGCAACAAATTCTGTTATGAGAACTAGAAAATTCTATAATAAAAACGACAGCTACCCTTCTTTCAGATGTTGTTTACAGTTTAACACATTGTTGGTGTTCCGTAGACCAATCTCCATAATTATTCAACATAACCTACACGAACATCGAGTTTTTGTTTGTCAGGTACTCCCCCAAAGGATTTCCAAAAATGTCGACTTGTTCGTACAAAGAAAAGAGCTTCCTATGTAAAGAACTAAATTGTCAAGACGTCCGAAGAATCCACCAAGCTTATTTTAAAGATATTAAATTACTGCTAGCGCAAAATAATTTCATCTTGGGACACGTCAAAGTGTCAACATCAAAACGAAACACCGAAAACAGCAAACGAAATTTCAGCACGGAGTACATTTTGCCAAAAAGAAGAGGAGGAGTCATCAAAAACATAACAGTGTGCCGATAAACGTCCAGGTCAATACTTCAAGTGGGAAGAGGCAGGCTGAAACGTTTATGTTCGAAAATTCTGAACCGTCCAGAAACCCAGCTCAAAAAAAGAGGAGGAGACCACAAATCGGCAAAATTTGCGGATGTAAAAGAGAAAGTAAGGTGTCACATAAGTAAATTCATTCCACTCTAATGCCACTACTCAAGAGCCAAGAACTGCGAGCGACAGTATCTTAGCTCAGACATTTCTATTGCAAAGTTGCACGAGATGTTTAACAAAGAACACCCACAAACCCAAGTTCAGAACGAGTACTACCGAAGAATTTTCTGTAGCAACTTTAACATCGGTTTTGGTGCACCTAGTGTCGACGCCTGCTCAACATGTGCTAGTCTTCAGTCAAGGGTCGAAGCTGCAACAGCTGAAGAAGAGAAGGCGGATATGAGATGTCAGCTAATGGTGCACAAAAAGAGAGCAGATGTATTTTACGAAAGGTTAAAAGAAGATGTAAATAAAATGTGCTTACATTCAGCTACGATTGCCAGAAAAACCTTGAGTTACCGAAACTTCCAGATCAAGCTGCTTATTACCTACGTCAGATGTATTTGTACAACTTCACAGTGTGTCAGGGAAATTCCCACTCATCCCAAACTCCAGAAAACATGTTCACATACTCATGGCTAGAAACTGAATATACCAAAGCATCAAATCAAATAACTTCTTCTGTACACCATAACTTAACCCGACAAACAGATTTTGAAGGGATAACGAAGATCAGATTGTTTGCAGATGGGTGCAATGGACAAAATTGAAACAAGACTATAATAAGCATGTTGATGCACTGGCTTTTGAACGAGGCACCAGAATCTATTCAAGAAATTCCAATGTGGTTTCCTATCGTGGGACGCTCGTTCATTCCTTCCGATTGAATATTCGGAAATTTAGAGTGAGAGTTCGGGAAAATTGGCGAGATTGAAAGGCCAGAAATCTACATGGACATCATGAAAAAACATGTGACTGTCATCCACTTGGGAGAAGAAAACTGCCCTATTCGAGACTGGAAGACGTATGCAATTGGACAAATGAAAGAACCAGGGAACTGGCATTTTAAGTTCCAAAAGGCAAACAAAAATCATCATCACTAAAACCAAGAACAAGAATGTGTGCCTAGTACAAGGTGAACCGTTCTATAATTTTGAATTTGAGGAGCCCAAATCAGTAACCAAAACATGAATAAGTTTCATGAACCAGAACCTACCAACTCGTTTACTCAAATGTGTTGCACTGAAACCAAACAAAATCGAAGACATCAAAACACTGTTGAAGAAACATTATGGAGATCAGTGGGAAGACTCTGAAAAGTTAATATTTTTCTCTAATATCGTCAGAGAACAAGAACATATGCGTGATGTAGACGACACGAATTATGCTACACTCATTTTGAGCTGTTAGATGAACAGGACACAGTAGTTTCTTAACGGTTGTGATTTTTGGTAGCATGAATGTGTAAACTAACTTTTGCATTTTAGAAGACGTTATTTGTTTTTTTTTTTTTTACAAATTATCCTTCAAAAATGGTTACAAAATCATAGGAATGTACTTTGTGTCCTTGAGTCAAATATATTGCGTTTCAAGTTATTTGTATTAGTATAATTTCAAAATTACAATAATATAATTATATTGTTAAAGGATTTTCTTTTCAATTTTGTTTTGCACTAATGCAGAATTTTAGTAGAAATGCCCCTGTGAGAAGGTACAAGCTTTACATTGTTATTTTACCAACATGTAGATATTAATTTAGCAGGTTTTGAAAGTGTAGTATGAATTAGGCGGGTTTTGTTAGTGGGTACATCTGCAAGATGGCCGAATATAAATTAGCAAAACCCGTCTAAATTGCATTACACCTGCAAGAACAGTTAAGCGTGAAAAGTTAGAAAAATCTGTTTTTGTGAGATTATACAGGTTCCAACAGTAAAATTGATATGCGTTGTGGGAGTCAGTCGTAAAATGTTTTTGCCAATTTACTCGGTTCGGTTTATAATGTAGTCAACAGATTTTGAAAGTGGATAACTCATATAGTTTTATGTGTAAGAAGTGTGGTTTAAGGTCCAACGCATGTTTCGCTACCGTAGTGTAGTCTGAAAAGTCCTGTTTCAACCAATTTAAGAGTCACGAAAAACATGTTTCTAATAAGCATACACAATATTTTAACTTCTAAAGACATAGTTTGAAGTGTGGTTTATTTTTGTAGATATAGAAATGTAACGCGCGTTATGTAGTTTCGTAGAAAAATAAGAAGAATCGCAACTCACTGCAACACATTTCAAGCGTAGCGCTTCGCCCGTGGTGCGAATCCTCCAGTGTTAACGTGGCTTCTGATAGTGCGGCTACGAACCTTCCATTCCGTCTGGGTCGCGTTAACTTTTCCGGTCCTCGGAAATACTCGGGAGCTATCGTTCACCCTCGGAGATTGAGCGTAAAGGCAGTGCCATGTATATACAAATGTATTGTAGTTATGCCTACATATACTAACAAAACCGTCCTTATATTCAGAACACAGCATTTTATGACACGTGGCGAATATACCCGGGGGGGGGGGGGCATAAGGGACGACCGTCCCGCACCCCCCAAACATAAGTCATGTAGTGTTATGAATGTCAAGCAGGAATATTTAAAATATTACACACAATTGCTTAGTTTATTTGCAACCCCGTTTTATTATGTGCAGAATTTATAGTGTTTTCTTAGTGATCACATAAAAACCATAATTTTAAGTAAACAAAGAAGGTTTTTTTCGAAATTTCAAAGTGGTGACCTGTGAACTTCAACGCACTGGTGACATCTGGTACACAGATTCTGAACGTCTTCGCGAGAACTAATCGATCATGATCGATCACTGGGTTTAAATGCGCCCTTTTTTACAGGTAAAATGTTATCAGTGGAATTCGAGAGATTACAGCGCAACATGATCCACGTTTACGAGACAGTTTTTACCAGATTTATTGTGTTACGGTAATGTGAAGTGTACGCCAAGTTAAAGTTTATTGTTTTTGAGCAAAATTATGTTGTGGATAGCGGAAAGTTTGTTCGCTTATCGTATATTCACTTTCGGCGCCTCGTGTTTCAAATAAATGGTAAGTGTTGTCATGTTAAATGTTATTGTGTTTATAATGCAGTTTACCCAAACCAAAAGTTGACGTTTCTCTGCATTCCTTGGTATTTTATCAGTAGCAATAGCGGCCGGTAATATGAAATAATGGGTGTTCACATGTACATGCCCACATAATGTATATTTACAAAATCGAATAATGCACGCTGCCTTACGCAAGTTAACCTACAGAGACAGGCAATGACAGTAACATAACGCTCTAAAATATTTGATTCCGAGCAGTACCTATATTAAAATAAATATTTGATTATGTGGCATGCAAAAGCTAGCCAACTTTTATGTGATATTTAGAATATGATACTAAAACATCTGCTTAGGAATAAAGTTTTAAATAATCCCTAACTTTTCATGTACGTTACTTTTCCGTTCGCTAAAATTGTTTGCAAGAAATGTATGCAAACGGAAAAATAAATACAGACGTTCGTGACAGATGTAAACAACACGACGTATGCTGGTTGGCACTGTCAAGGGTGGAAAACAGAAACTTTTTAAAACTTTACGAAAGATAACTGTTGTTTATAAAACTGGGTGTGTACGTGCATCTGTGCTCTTTAATATCAGCCGCTATTGATCTGTAAACATAATTATGAACTTCATGCTGAATATTTCGATCTATGAATGAGTATAGGTAGTTTATTAAAAATATTTCACAAATGGTCTTAAACTAACAAATTAATACTCAAAGACCAATCTCAGTCAATATTTAAGCAGCATTCATACCTGTAAGTTTTGCACCCATCTTGCTTCATGCAAAAATAACTGCAACAGTTAAATTGAATATGTTTTATATAACTTATTGCAAAAAAAAAATAATTTAAGATCTCCCTTGCGTTTTTTTATTTATATGTTTATTGAATTCTTGTATTTAAACAGTTCGTTTTCTTTGTCACATCTTCCAACAAAATTATTTAAAAACATTAACTAAACATTTTTTGAAATAACTGGCTTTCTGGTTCTTCTTTTTTGAATGAATTTAATGTGTCACTTTTAGGCGTAAGAAAGTTACCCTACAAGTGGAGGTATGAAGAGATCAGCAACGAGAAGTATGGCTTCTTATTTTACGAAGAATACGAGAACCGAAATGCATTCTTTGACAAATGATTTACCTTTAATTGAAGAGCTTGAAAAACGAACTGACGCTTCAGAGAAAACTGTGAGTGAACACACAGATTTTGTTACTTCTGATAAAAGTGGCACTGAATCTTTATCCCCTTCTTCTACGTCTTTCAAATCATGACCTGGTGGAATATTTAGTAGTGCTTCACTATCCTGTTCTGCGTACATTAAAATGTCTGACATAATCTCCAATATGTAGGGCTAGGAGTATTTGGCGAGTTCAACGACCAACATGCTAGATTCCATTATTCTGTATATACCGAAGCCCTACCATTTGTCCATTACCTGCTACTCATTCAGATAGCATACAATGAACGAATAGACGGGGCTTGAGTATGTATAGGACATTGGATTCTAGCATGCAGGTCATTGAACTCGCGAATTTTTCCTAGCTCAACCAATATGTGAAGTGTCATTGCCAGCAGAAAAAAAGTGCCATAGTGTATGAATGGTCATCACTGGTTCATTCTATCATATGTTCATACAGGCTTATATTGTAAGACTGTGTGCTGTTTGCAAGTGCAACAGGTGGAATCCAGTCAAATTCTGTTCTGATTACATTTGTGAAAAAACTACTCACATAATATGGAAAGTTAACCGGCAAAGATGGTGCTTTCACTTCGCATCAGTCAAGAAAATATCACACAAATGCAGTAAAAGCTGGTCAAGAATTTTTGTTAAATTATAGTAAACAACACTTAAATGTTACAAACCAATCATGCTCCCAGCGAATGTAGCAGGTTATGGAGAATCGAAGGAGGTTACATTTTATTATTGGGACAGTAGTCCTTTGCTGTCTTCTAAATAGCTCCTTGCGAAAGCCGTTAGCAAATGACGGAAATTTCCGAGCTCTTCTTCATTATAGAATTTCAGCCGGAGATGATCTCTTAAATAAGCACTTGGAAACTGCATTCTGTAAAGCGACATACATAAGCAAGTTAACACAAAACGAATTAACTGAGTGCTGCAAAGAATAAATTCAAAATGTAACACTGAGTATGGCAAAAAATGCAGATTTTTATGCGGTAATTTTTGATGAGACTATATATTGAGCACATATTGAACAATTCAGTCTAAATTTAAGGAATATTCACGAAGAGAGATTGAGAGAGGATTTTTTTGACATTTATAGATGCCTACGATTCTATTCAAGAAGAGGATGAAGAAGAAACGAGCGATGTTTGACTGGTGTGCATTGGGTCACTAAGTAGTTGACATGCTGAAAAATTTCTGTATACCTCTGGAAAACAGTGTAGGGATTTGCACAGATAACTGCTCTGTCGTGGCATCAGATGTAACGGAAGAAGTTCAAACAAACATCAAAACTTGCCCCATTGCAAGGAGATGTCCTTGCCTTAACCACTCACTAAACAATTCTCTTAGAGAAAATATGAAAGTTGTGTCTGTCAGAAATACAATAGCCACAATAAAAAGAATCATACAATTTGCTAATGCTTCCTCCAAGAGAACGAAGTTGTTTAAGAATCATCTCGGGAAATTTTTCTCTGGTTTCTGTGATACATTGTGGTTGAGAAACACGACGATATTCAGTTTCAAGAATTTGCACACAAAATTGTTAAAGCTCTTCAGTAAATTACGAAATGGAAGGATTCATGATCATCATCAGAAACATTTTCCATAGTACAATCAATATCTAATGCAGACTTTGTTGTATCTATGGCATGTCTTAGTGAAATTATTTATTTTACACGACATCTTAGCTTAGTGTTACAGGAACTATCTAAATGACTTCTCAAATCTTACTACAGTAGTTCTGACATTCGTTTTTTTTTTTTTTTTTTTTTTTTTTTTTTTTTTTTTTTTTTTTTTTTTTTTTTTTTTTTTTTTTTTTTTTTTTTTTTTTTTTTTTTTTTTTTTTTTTTTTTTTTTTTTTTTTTTTTTTTTTTTTTTTTTTTTTTTTTTTTTTTTTTTTTTTTTTTTTTTTTTTTTTTTTTTTTTTTTTTTTTTACTTGTTTGCCAAATCTGTTAAAGTTGCACAGGAATTAGGGACTGAAATACAAATGCCTCGGACAGCAGTTCGGCAAACCTTTCGCGAAAACTTTCTTTCAAGCTCAGCTAAGGAATACTACCGTAAGACAATTTTCGTGCCTTTTTTTAAATCACTTAATAACAGATCTTCAAGACAGATTATCAGAAGAGACATTAAAAGTATTAAATTTATTTCTTCTGTTGCATTCTGTTGTTGTAGAAAACCCTTCCACAGAAAACACTTTAATATACGGATAAACTTTAGCTGAACTTTACGCATGTTTCCTCGGAAATAGTGCATCAAACTTCATTAGAGAGTTCAAGACAACAAAATGAAAAGTTGCCAATACCTTGAACTGCAGTAGAAGCATTACAACAATGCAATCGCCAGTTGTATCCTGGGATTCGTCTGCTTATTCAAGTGTTGGCCACTTTCCTAATCAGTGTAGCAACAGCAGAGCGAAGTTTTTCAACACTTTGCCGTCTGAAATCATAGCTGCGCACTCGAATGGCAGAAGAGGGCTAACTGGGCTTGCACTGCTTCACACTCACCTTGACATTCACATCGACGTTTAACTAATCATTGAACGTTTTTCAGAGATGAAGATCAGAAATTTGGACTTCGTATTATAAGTTAATACCAACTTTAGTAGATTAAAATAGTTTAATGTAAACAGCAGAAAATGATTTTCAAGTTTTTATTGAAAGCAGATTGCAGACTTCGTTTTCAAGTGAATGTAATTTTACCAGTAAACTTGTATTAACAATTTTGTGAAATTTATTTTGAGACTCATTAAAATTGAAGTGTAAGTTTCAAGAGTCAATGTAATTATACAGACATGTGGACTGAAATTTAAAACGTAAATAATGTTTAATCATTCCAATGATTTTGAAACGATTATGTTACATTATTAGTAAACTCGTATTAACCATTTTGTGCAATTTAGTTTGTTGCTCATTAATATTAAAGCATGTGTTCAAGAGCCAACATACCTATAATGACATGTGAACTGCGAAGCTCAAAAATGTAAATAGTTTGTTAATCAACCCAAAGGTTTTCAAACGAATGTGTAATTTTATCAGTAACGTTGTTTACTATTTTATGCAATTTAGTTTGTGGCTCACAAAAATTAAAACATGTGCGTCAAGTGTCAGTGTAACTTTATGGACTTGTATACGGCCTAATGTACAAAGCTTAAAAATACAAATAGTTTTTCAATCAGTTATATGGTTTTCAAATTATTGTAGTTTTATCAGCAAACTGGTTTTTACAATGTTGCACACTTAAGTTTTAAAATATTGAAATTTCATAAATCTGTTCATTCAATCTTTTGGTTGGTAAACTCCTTAAATAGCACTGTTTTGCACCTTTAAATTCAAAATTTTCCGGGGGAGGACCCCCAGACCACCGTTTTTTGGCTTCATCGCTCCCCCTCCCCCAAGACCCAAAGCTAGATCCACTCCTGCGAAAGCCCCCGGAAATTCTCGAGGAGCGAGGAAGTTAACGTGACCCAGACGCTCGTCGAAACTTCCGAATCTACGCCGCCACGCATTTTGACCACCCCTGAGCCCTGCCGAGTCAAAAGAGACATTTAATCAGATTTTGTGTTTAGACCCCGAACCCCACTACGAGTCCTCCACCCTCCCAAGCCCCCATCACCCCACCTTCATCTTTTTCCCGCAGCTCCCGGACGGATAGAGGTTCGGCAGCCGACGGCGAAAAACACAGAAATAGGATCTCCTCCCAAGCCTCGCTCGGGAAAACATCGTGTTCGATAAATTTTTCAGTTGACGTGGTCGACTCCGGCAGTCGTTCGAGAGGACAGCGCAACAAAAATATAAATACATAAACGGCCGCAGCATGGTCGGGAGACGAAGCTACACGGTGAAAGGAGGTTTGGGATGTGGGAGGTTATTATGACGAGGGGGGAGGAGATGGCTTACCGGATTACGAGCAACAGAGGCAGATGTGCACCGAGCCACGAGGTCCGGCGAAGTCCTCCCCTGGGAACAGGAGAAAGCGAAACTGACTGCGTGTAGAAGTAGCCTACTCTTGACTTTCTTTGTGATATTTCCGTAGACGTGGCTGAAACCTCGCAAATCTTCATCTTTCCGTCTGAGACAGCGTGGTCTTACGGGAGTTCAAGCGTAAAAAAATTTGATAATTTTATATTTGTAGAAATTAGTGAGACGTTACTAGCCTATACATTATTACCTAATTAAAGAAAATTAGCTTGTTTAGTCACCATATAAAAGAACGTCAAAGCCATAAATCAACGATGTGGCACTACACACTCAAGGAAATCTAACATACTTGTCGAAATTAAATATTTTACATTTAAGTAAAATGCCAAGAACAATTTGCTAGAAGTTATAACATTACGGAAATAATTTTGTATTAATATAAATGTCTAAATAGAATATACATCTACTTGATTTTCCTCAATTTCCGTTTTTATATATTATAGCGAATAGTCCGTAGTATCTATTTTCAGCGTAAATTATAGTATTAGGATTATGGGACTTATAGCACTATGTATTTGTTAACGGGCAGAGAGGACCGGGAGGGTCACTCGGGTGTGATCGATATTGGTCGGGTGTGCTCTGCAATGCGTGGGTAGATCAATAAATAGCTACTCGCGGGTTCTTGAGGCCATATTTATTTTTCTTATTTACTTGTTATATTTCATTAGTAGAAGGAAAATGGCGGTCCGGGGACAGCGGCTGGCGGCTGAGGGTGTGAGGGTGACCTTGACCTTTGACCCCATGACCTTTGACCCCCGTGACCTTGACCTTTGACCCCTGTAACCCGACGCCATCTTGTTTCCGGCCGCCATCTTGTTTCCGGCCGCCATCTTGTTTCCGACCGCCATCTTTAATGACGTCAATTTCGAAAAATTAAAAAAAAAATTAAAAAATTCCAAAAAAAAAATTAAAAAATTCTGCCATCTTGTTCCGTCCGCCATCTTGGTGGTTTCTTCCGAGCCTTCCAAAAAAATTTTGAATTTGCATTCCATCCTAACCCCACATGCATTAAAAATTAATTTAATTAAAATAAAATCTTTTTAATAAAAGAACTATTTAATAAAATGTTTTATATAATATAATTTTATATAACAATTATTTAGTTAAAA
>PNEQ01074927.1:0-21822 GCA_003012365.1 Medauroidea extradentata
CGTTCGTACAACTATACTGCAATAAATTTAATTAGGTCTAGATTGTTGAAAGTTCAATGTTCACCGAGATAGGGTGTGATATGTGTAGACAGCAAGTCTCACGAAAGACTTAAAACTAAAATGGTAGCCCTCCCGTTTTATGAAATAAAGAGAATCCCAACAGAATCACTCTTAAATATAAAGCACGTATGTGGAAACAGGTCGGCAAGAAAGATGTGATGTTGAAACACCCCATCCAAGCAAGTAAAATAGAGAGGTAATGTCACTGTTCTAAGCAATTAGTCAAACAGGTACTTGCAAAACATGTTCGCTATTTATTTACATTATCATTTGCATAAAAGTTTTAAGCAAAGTTTTTAAGGTTACAAATAACCTCGTCACAAACCAACTCATTTTCTCGTTGCGTGCCACGTAAAAATACCGTCAAAATATATTCCGGGGAAAGGATAATTCGTTACCCATTTTTAATTGCTTCCTTAGTAAAAAAACATTTCAGTTTCGTACTTCTACTGTACTTCGTAACTATTAAAAGCACAAATGTGTACACGAAAACGTAAATAATTAATGTTCATAGAACAGTGGATACAGATAAAGATATCCAACTTTTATGTTAATTCACTTTCATACACCCGAAAATTGTCCAATGCGCATGCGCGAAGGGCGCAGATATACTTGCGTCGAGCCATTTGCTATTCGCAGATTTTCAGGCACTTTGCGCCATCACGTGACCACTTGCACCTGCGTATTTGTATATTTAATACCAAAGCAACGCAGCGCAAGTGCAAATTTTGCGCTGCACCTCTCAAAAGCGATATTTAATCGCCCCCCATGTTGGATACACATTTGTGACGTCATGTTCACTCTACTATATATTACCTCTATGCTTACTCCTCAAACTGTTGTGGCCCCACGTTATTTAGTTCTTGTAATACTAGATAGCAGCACAATTCAGAATTTTTAGTGCAAGAAGTTACCAGCTTTTCTCTAATTGTCTTTGCTAAGAAGAGTTGTTTTTGTTTATATTTTGGTCACTACCCTCCTTGTTCTGTGATTTTGGTTTAGGGTTAGGAGTTAGGCCAGAGGCCTGTTCGCTGTTGCGGGAAAATATATTTAGGAATGAATGAAGTGGACATTTATTCTACCACAGTATCGCCCGAATCTGTAAAGGGAATAGCAGAAAGTATTGGTATAACGAATTTAAGTAATGATGCAGCCAAAGAGTTAGCCGACGATGTTTCGTACAGATTAAAATTAGTAATACAGGTAAATAGTATTAGGTTGGTGTATGTTTTTGACACCATAAAATTTTTTGTAAATAGTACCTATCTCTGTGACTAGAATTGTGTTTACATAATATACTAGGAGTACTGTAAGCACAACTTATGTGTACCAAGTAATAGGTTGTGTGCACAATCAATTCACTACACTTCTCAAGATTCATACCAATATGTAATGTCTAGAACAATAATATGAATATCGTAGAATAAATTTAATGCAAGGAAATCATTATTTATTTCAACACTGCCAATTTCTTAAAGCCTAAACGAAAGGAGGGGAAAGGGGAGGGAGGAGTGAAACATATTGTTTCTCTTTCTGGAAAGTTGCTAATATTGGTACAGTAAACTTATGTTGAGAACTGTTTCAGTGCTTAAAGAGGAGGTACTTAAGCATGATTTAAAGAATGTAAGTGATTCGAAATATTGAACCCTCATGTGTTATTCCTCTAAATTTGCCATTGTTCACGTTTACCCTGATGCAATACCGGTATTTTAAGTTATGTTACATGTAAAGTAAAATTCTTTATGCATACACTTCAACTATTTTGCTAGTATTTGTAAAATGTATTCTAGTTAACCCATAATTTAGTTCCTTTATTTAAGGCTCCCGCCTGATGAAGGGTATGTTTGTGTGTGTGAGGCAAAAATCGATGACGCGCTACGAGCAACGTCAGCCCTGTCGTTTTATTGTATGCGCCACTGTAGCAAAGTCCAATGTACTTGTAGACCTCATTTTCAAGCAAATCCGTTACATAGGCTAAGAGAAACAACGACGTAAAAAAGCAGATTTTAACCAAGTTTGAGGGCTTTAAAATTATGCTTCCAAAGTGTTTGTTGCCTTGAAAGTCACATTTACGAGTAGTCTGAAGTGTGTTTTCTTTTTGTAGATAAGTATTGTGGATGCACATTTACTTGTCTCTCAGAAAGTACGTAACTCCGAACACACTACATGCGATTTGAGCACCAGCCAGGCAGCCGCCTTAAGTACAATGTTTGGTTTGTTTCGTTTCATGTAGGCCTACCAGAATTTTAAAGAAAATTCGGCCATTGTACCACCAATTCTAAGGAAATTTATGTGATTTTTTATATTGTTTAATAAGTAAAATTATAATATTTCATATATTTTTTAGGCCTATGTGTTTATTCGTGTCATAATATATGTATAAGAAAATGGTTTTTAAAACAAGCTAGGATAATTATTTGTGTTTGGTGTTGCTTTGCAGATTATGATAAGTTGCATGCATAAATTAAATTTCTAAAATAGAAGTAATTTTACTTAAATAAGCTATAATTTTTTCCCTTAGGATGCTGCAAAATTCATGCGTCATGGTAAGCGCCAAAAATTGTCTCTCGCAGACGTTGATCAAGCCTTGAAAGTTATGAATATTGAGGTAAGAAGAAAAAGTATTGGAAGGCAAAAATTATATAAATAAATTCAAAATTTTGAAATTAATTGTTTGCTAATTTTTAATACAAATGTTATGCTGGAATGAAAACTACACAACAGATGAAATGTGAAGTGTGCAATGCGAATAAAATAACTTTTCAGCCAATTAGTATCGAGACAGATGCGCTGACATCACAGAAACCTCTGTGCTGTTTTGCTGACAGATTTTGTTATTCGCGTCGCAATATTCACATCATGTCTGTCGCGTCATTTTGATTCCAGCATTAATTACAAACATGTAAGATGTAAATTGAAGTTGTATTTTAGAGTAATGGTTTCTCCTGGGTGAACACAACAGTGTGTGGGAAATGTGGTGCTTTATGCAACTTCATGGTTTACAAACAGTTTTATTAAACGAAAATAAATTTTTATAATAAAGCAATGAACAAAAATGAATCAAAAAATATAATTTGTATATAGATATGTACACATTTTGTGTGTTACACACAGTTTTGGTTTGCATATTCATGTCTACCATTTTATTAGAAATGAATTCCAGATTTCTATTATCACCAACCACAGTTATGTTCGGTACCTGCTACAGTATTTGCCAAGAATAGAATAAGTAATTATTGAACTTAATTTTTTTCCCTAAATGTTTATATTTGTGTTTGATTCACCTTTATCATTTCAACCTGCTATATAGGATGTTGAGTATAGTGACATCATAATGAGACGTATGGAAATAATGTGTTTGACTTATTTGGAGGATGCTAGGTGAAAATAATCGGACTGAATATTTAGTTTGCTCGTCCATCTGGATTGTCATCAGTTGTTTGCTCGAGCAAAATACTGCTTCGAGATGAATAATCACCTGTCCTTTCTCAAGTAACCAGTGTTCACTTCATTAGATAACCGACATATTTTCTTTTAGCTAATTTTCATGGTTCTGAATGAGGAATTGTGAATAGTGTGTGAATTCAAAGGCTTTGCAAATGTAATTGTAACAAATTTTGTAATGTGAGCAGGACAATTAGGAATACAGTAGAAGTCTGGTACTGCTGATTTAATTAAAACACACAACATTATATGATTGTAAGCATGAATAAATAAACAATACATGACAGTACAGTGTATTGTGGGATTTCTGTACTAGTGGCAAAACATGAAGTGTTCTCGGACAACTAGCATGAAGCAATGACTATACACAGCTGTCAGTTGTCCGTGAAACCATTGGACTGGTATGGGCAGCTAGTAGGGTATAAGAGGTGAGAAACAAAAATTGTCTGGTAATAAACCTCAGTCGCTGCAAAACAATGCTCAAAGCGTATAGTTGGATATAATAACGCTTGCCTTTGAACATGACCACACTACGCCACTGAGCTATACTGTGGGTCGGAGTTGTTTCACCCACACTAGCAGTATAATGGGCTTCTACTGTAATAACTGATTGGTCTTTTCTAGTGCCACAATTGAGGTCAGTCGAGTGGCTGTCAAATATTAAGACAAAAATATGTGACAATTTCATGATGAACTCTTGCAGTATGATGTGGCATGTATTGTTGTGTTGAAGTAGAATACATTTATTCTAAGAAGAGGCAGCAAAAGTCCATGTGTGTGGATACATTTGAGTGTGTGTGCAGGATGAACGCTGAAGTAAGATGGAGTGTGATAATTTTGCATGGTGATAGCCAGGGTCATGCCAACATTTCTGGGAGCTTTTGGGAAGAGGGGAAATTGGTACAAAAAAAATCTTGAAGGTGTTTCGAAATACATAATTTGCCTCTCGCAGGGTTACTTAAGGAGAGAGGCTGCCCCACTAGCCTCCTTTGTTTGCACGGCACTGGTAATAGCTTAGGAAAAAGTAAGTAAAAGTGTATTTTAAAATGGTTAAAAAAAAGTGAATATAATGAGAGCACACCTAATGCTTCCCTGAAAATCGACTTGAAATTCTATTAAATATAAAAATAAAAACTACCAATATTAAGCCACGACAATCTGAAAAGGCCTCAAATAAGGAATTATCTACTATTAGTTTTGACTTCATTTCAAGAAATGTAATTTCAAAGTTGATTTTAAGTTAGCATTATTCCCACTAGGCTATATTGTTTTTAAGGAGGCTTCCTACACCAGAGCAACGATGTTAAATGATCAGTGGCATGGGAATAATTTTCATTTGAAGGGGGAGGAATAAAGTGTGAGCGGTGGAGAGATTTTTCCCGGTGTTGAAACTTTGCTAGCAATGAATGTTTCTGGGATTTTATTTCATTGCAAGTCCATTTAATATTGACACACTTGTGGTTTTGAACAGTTAGGTTTTTGTCTTTTTCTGTGTAGAAAATGATATCTCCACAGTTTTTTTGCGTGAAGAAAGGAATGGTTACTTCCCCTTGATCCACCCCACCCACCGCATGGTTCCTACACCACTGTAAATTATATTAAATGTGATACATACTGTATATGCTACTATTGATGTTTTTGTTCTTCTAGGTGTGGACTAGAATCATTTATGATGTTTTTAAAGATCCCAAAAACTGTAAGCAAGTAAGATGTGTTTCATTCTCAAAAAATGCTCGAAAAACCTCATAATATTTTTTTCCACTTGGTTCGTATAGCAGTATTTTCCTCTCCTCAATGCAGAAATTGGTTTTGTCCGATATCGCGAAAGGTGGCTGGGTCCCACTGAACATAATTTAACATGTAATGCCCTTATCCTGGTTCTCTTCAGGGATTTGCAATGCAGTTTAAGGACAAATTGGAAAAAAACTTTTGTCACTTTTTTTGTAAACTATCACCATGCAAAATTAATGCCTTTCGTCCTGATACTCTTTGAATATTCATTGTCAATTTCTTTTGTAAAAAATGATTTTAATGTGTAGCTTTGTGTTTGTTGTAGGTCTATTTCTGGAAATTTAAATGTAAAATGGTTGTATTTTGTTTGTTGCTGAAATTTTTTGTATCTGTTTGTGCAGCCACAGTATGGGTTCTCAACTAGAGAGTTCATCCCATTCAGGTTTTCTTCAGGTGGGGGAAGAGAACTGCACTTCTTGGATGAGAAGGAGCAAGATATAACCGAACTCTTAAGCAGCACTATGCCGAAACTACCACCTGAGGTTCATGTGCGAGGTTAACATTTTAGCTCTTCTCTAATGTATCACATACTTATTTTGAGCACATACGTGAATAGTAAAGTGTACATTAACTTCCATCATGCCTTACAGACATATTTTAGATGCACATTAACTGCTGAGAAAGAAGCAAGTTGCATTAGTTCGCGATAAATTCTGCAGGCACCAAAACAAAACAGAACTATCTAAAGTACATTTATTATTGTGTAACTGATAGATCATCTTAGCGTTATGATTCTCTTGCAGGACCGGTAAGATTACTATTTTCTGCTGTGGTTTTTATGTTTACAGTAATCCTAATAAAATTGGAAGTAAACTGATGACGGCATGCTTCTAATGCCATGTCTGAAACTGCCATTTAGGTACCTAAATTGGTCACATGATCAGTGTTATTTCCCAAAATATGTATTCTAAATTTCATGCTGTACCATACAAATGTCAAGTGAGAACTTCTCTCGAGTACGTGACTCCTTCCCCTATGCTAATATTCTTGGTAATTCGTTAGCTGGGTTTCAGTTGTGTAGCCTCATTTGTGAGATATAAATTCTTTTTAACAATGGTATTTTCAAAATATGTACAATATAATGATTTGGCAAGCAATAACATTTGGATTTTGTTATTAGTAAGGTAATAACATTCTGTGTACTGTTTGTTTATGAGAAAGTATATTTGTGTTTGTTTCAACAGCTCACTGGTTGTGTATTGAGGGCGTGCAACCAACAATCCCAGAGAATCCTCCACCCATTTCTAAGGAAGCTCAGAAACTTGAAAGTATTGACCCTATAAGCAAGTTTAGCAAATTGGCCAAGGAGCGAGAATCTGCTGGCAAGCCTACAACTGGGTGAGTCGTCATACTTCCACATCTTGTATGTTGTCTGCAGGTTATGTTTTAGTTGGTGAGCATACTTATTTAAAAATAAAATATAGCCTGTTGAGTCAATTTAGTCTGCTCAGCCCTATTCAAAACCAGCCAAACTTCTTCAAGACCAAAATTTTCCTATTTATAACTCACTGAATTGTTTGTGAGACATGTTAATTGTGTACTGTTGTATTGTGGACGTACGCCATTGCAAAATTATGTTGTCCCAGAAATCTTAGTTTGGGACTAAGAAAATACAAACTTTTACTTCACCTGAAGACGGGAGCAAATGTCAGCTCCATAAACTTTATGAAAAGTTGGTCTTTAGAAATATACTGTGTTTTTTTTTTATTTTCATTGTTGTGTCCTTTATTGCCTTCGTCCCAGTATTGTCTGTGCTGTCTTAGTTGTGATGTCCTGAGTTTTACAGATTATTTTGTTTTGTATTTCGACTTTTATTTTTGCATGTTTATTTTATGTTTCTTTACTTGTTGACTAATTCCTTATGGGATCTTTCATGTGCTGTTTTGGTTTATGGATGTGCTGACTTCAACCAAACTAGGCTTGTTTTATCATTTTTTTCATGTTTCATTTGTTTTTTCACAGTCTCATTTTAAGGTTTCTGGAACATCATAATTTTGCAGTGGTGTATGTCCACAACAGTACAGTACATGATTCTGTCCCATTGCAAGAAACAGTCAAAGACATTAAATTAATTGTTCTGTCTGTAGCAGTAATGCATTAATGGTGCTTGGGAACACACTGATATTAAGGCAGACTCTTGATCGTTTGTCATTTGTCTCATCTGTCATTACCTGTGTGCGGGAAGCCAGGTGGCGTACAGTTGTTCCGTCGAAAATAATTTGAATGTTTTGTTATATTTATGAAGTATTTAATTATTTTTCATTTCACTGGAGTTTTCATGAATATTTTGTTCTATACAAGATAGTAAAATTCCATAAAGATAATTTTGTCATTCATAGCCATTGAATAATGAATATTAATTTTAATATGGTATAGAAAAGTTAGTGGAGGCTAGCTTTTATTTTACGTTCGAGGCACGGAAACGGGGATGGTCATAAGTCGAATATAACACGTCCGTCAAACGCCTCATCACCTCTACGAGCGAAGGACTAAACTGGCGTGCAGTGTTTTTGTAGAAACAAGTTTTCAACTGGTCTTCAAGCAATGACAGTACTATTATTTTATTGTTGGAAAGTGTGAGGTAAAGTCCAATGCAGGTTTCTTTGATTTAGTTTTCTGATTATGGTTGATATTTTCTCAGCTATAGCAATGTGAAAAAATAATTTTTTGCACTTTGGACGAGCTTGGAAATCATGTTTTTAGCTAGTGGATGGCATTTTTAAAATCGTAGGGCCACAGTTTGAAATGTCTTATTTTCATAGATAAACGCACTGGGAAAATTATTAATATAGTTACACAAGAAAAAATACTTTCCGTATCACGTTACAGCCCGTCACATGCGCCAGGCCCTCTAACTATTGAGAGGCAGTCATAGATTTGGCTTGTTGTCTACCGTACGTTGCAATTTTGTATATAACTGTTTAAATAAGTCATTAATTTCTGTTTTTTAATTAAGTTTGTCCGTAAATTCTTTATTTTGGTTATATTGGTTAGAAATTTGTCAATTTTTTTTGTTAAATTGGTTGTGAAATGTTTTTTATTAAGTCAGTTAGAAATGTCTGTTTTTAATTCATTATGTCACTAGCATACCTAGTTTCTATACAGGAATAAAGCATATGTCGCTAGGTTAACCAATTAAATATGTAGACAGAATATTGAAGTACACACAGATGTTTTGCAGACCTAAGTCGGTTTCATCAGGCGAGAAGTTGAGGCATACTAAATTATGGCGGTGGTGGAAGTGTGGTTGGTGTCCCTAGCGGCCAGGAAACGAATCAGGACATGGCGGGAAGATTTAAAATGAAAGACTGTGAGGGTTGGAGGGTGTTCTTGTGTCGGTTTAGATTGTCTGATATTGAGACCTGGTGGTTGTCTGGACTTTGTTATGCATTGATGAGCTAGCTTTGTTATGTATTGATGAGCTAGCTCCCAGCACCTGAGTTCTGAACTGTTGCTTGAAGGGGGTAAAGCATGACTTTTGTATTGTAGCAGGAGTCAAATTTTTGTTTATGCAAAGCAGCATGTGCTGCAACTGGTTTCTTCAATATGTTCACTTTCCCGGCTATAGCTTGTTTTGTGTCTGCTCTATGGCTATTTATTCTTTGTCTGAAGTGGTCCGGCCTATCTACTCAGCATTACATTGTTTACATTGTAGCTGGTATATGAGGTTTTCTGTTGCACAATATTGTAGCTGCCTTGTATGGGATATGTGTGGTTGGTAAGTCTGCAGGTCAAAGAGGTGGAGGGCTGATGGATAACGCAGGAAGCACAGTGTGGTTTATTGCAGGGGTGTGATAATCTGGGGGCAGACAGTGGTGTTGGCTGTTGTTGGTTGAAGTTTAGGGCGTACCATTTTGTTGTGAAGGTTGGGTTGTGGGCATCTGAAGACTAATCTGGGAGATTTAGAAAGCAAGTTGTTTGTTTGTGGTGAGGAAGTAAGGATTTTATAGCCAGAGTTGAGAATGGTTTTAAGTTTGTTTAGGTTTTCATGGTGTGGGACAACCAGGGTTATGTCTGTGTTTGTGGTCTTCATTTTAGTATCTATATTCTAAACGGCTTGGCGGATTTGGTTATGGACTAGGTTTTCAGGGTAACTGCTGTCAATGAAGGCTGTGGCTATTTTTTCACATTATGTGTTAAGGTCACTGTGTGTCAAGCAAATATGTTGGGCTCTGGTGTTGAGACTTACAGTCACACCCTCAAACCCTCACAGCCTGCAATTTGAATCTTTCCGCCATGCCCTAGTTCGCTTCCTGGCTGCTAGGGACACCAATCATGCTTCCACCATCGCCATAACTCAGTGTGCCTCAACTTCTCGCCTGTTGAAGCCGACTTAGGTCGGTGAAATGTCGTGAAACCGCGCACTCGCGTGACTTAGGGCCGTATCTACAAACTGCTTTCGGTTATTATCCAATCACCGAAAGTCTGATCCGGCCGAAACGCACATTATAAACCTCTTTCATTAGTTGAGTTGACTGCCTGGAAGTGAAGAGGCATCCACTTTCAGGTGAATGTAGTCAGATGGTGATTCAAAAGCCTGTTCAGCTGTTTTCATTGTCTTTATAACAATGGTTCCAGATCTTCTAAGGAATAACGTATCAAACAATACTTGTTACATAGGAAAATGCAACATTTTAATAATATTTTCTTGGTTGGATCGAGTTTAGGAATTACGTATTTGAAAGTTTTCAGTAAACAGAAGCTACTGTTAAGTATACCAGATCCATTTAAAGTGTATGCAATATTCCATGGAGGGTTTGCTAAAAGGTAGGACTTTTCACAAACCAAAATTTTTACTGCTCATGTATATGTTTGCCATTTTTGTACCTTTGTTTCGAAAATAAGAGAAAATTTTGCATAGAATTAATAATGGCATTGTGCAAAAATGATAGTAAACACATATTAACGAAAATGTTTTCTGTATGTACACATTTTATCTGACGTGCTTATTATCTCAATATCCTCATTAGTTTCTTGAGATAATTATGTCAGCTGTAAAAATAAAAAGTTACATTTTAAAATATTCTCACAATTTCATCAAGTGACTCGTATGTGACAGGTTATTCTATACTGTAGTTGGTTTTTTATTTTCCATTTTATGTATTTCTTTATTGAATAATACAAACATTGGTTTTAAGCATTTGTAAAATCCGTACCGTTCTCCATGCAAACACAATATTATGCTCACTGAAAAAAAAATCCCTCACAAATACTACTTTAACAGCATTTAACCTTCACAAAAAATATTGCTTTTACGTACCTAACCTAAATCCTAAGACAGTAACATCATCTCAGATATGAACAACAAACTTGAAATGTTAGAAAAGACGATCGAAAATTGCAGGGTGCTTTCCTATATTCATTCTGCGTACTATCCAATGGAAGAAAAATGGTGCTAGTTGCCATATTTACACAAGTGGACGTGGAAGCTCTTTCAGCTGGCAAGCTCCCGAAAGTCATTTATAGGATGCGAGTAGTTGGCAGGCTGCCAGGTGAATGTCTGCTAACAGCGCTTTCGAAAGCCATTTATAGATACGGCCCTTAGTGTTTGTCTCTTTCATTGTGTGTTTCTGTCAAGAAGTACCAGTCTTAAGTACATCAACATTCTGTCTGCATATTTAATTAGGTAGTTGTTTCAATACTCAATACTGTTTACTTGTGTGTGTCTACATAGGCATAGGCAACTGTAAATATTGACCTCTCTGGCCGGGAATCGAGCTAGGGACTCTTGGCCCAACAGCAAGGAGCTCTTAACTACTGAGCCAAACTGTCAAATGATAAAGAACTTGACATACATATTTGAACTTCTGAATTTGAGATGCATTAGCACGCACCAGAACCAACTAGACAACTACAACCATGTTCTGTGCGTCTCTGTGTGTGCTTATTACCCCTTCCCCTCCCTAACAGACCTGCTGACACTGTGTGTCTTATGTCACAGTCAGCATGTGTTTAAGCCATGGCTTTTGTTTCACCATATATCTGCTATCTTATGAACTCGTATGCATCTGGCAGATGTCATTCTGAGTCTGTCATGTCCAAAAATAGAAAATGATTGTACTTACATATGAGGGGCTCTCTGCCATAATGAACCAAGCCCATCTAGAACCAAATGAAGAAATTAAGCTCTAAAGTATTCAGTGCAACCTTAACTTCAATCTGTTGTTGCTCACAATGATCACATTTGTTGGACAGAAAATGAACAATGGACATGATTTACTTTATAATGAAAAGAACATTGTTTGCAGAAACCCATACATGATCTATTTTATTAATTAATTAATTAATTTCTTTTTTATTTTCTTGGCGAAGTTAAGGCTAAAATGCCTTCACTTACACTAAACCAAATTTAAAACAAATATCACATGCACAAAGTAGCTGTAAAATGAGTTGAAGTGTAACTAGAAACAAAACAAAATAGTAACTAAGTATATTAAATTGACGTTGTTAAAATAAAATAAGCTGCTCTTGCGACAAAACTTAAATGAAAACTAATCTAAATCCTGGAGCATATTTGCAGAAAAATATGGATTTGGTTCATAATGGTTACGATCCCTTCATATATGCCAACTCAAAGTGATGATAGCACAGTTGTAGCCTATCTGTAAGATATCCATGTAGCTAGCAAGTGCTCGTTAGTAGCATGTTGGAGAGTAGTATTTTTTTAGTTGTTATGTAGAGTGTTTTTTGTTAAACAGTAAAAAATTGTGTCTGATTTTGCTTAAGTTATTTTGTTTGACCATAAGATTATAGGAAAAATTGTAATGAAAGTACAGTATTTGAATTTACCACTTGTGGAGTGTGTTCAGATTTTTCTGTGGTAATTAGCTTGGTTGTAAAATTTGCATAGCATATGTAACTTTAGTCATACAGCATTTCAAAACAAGGTGAGTTAGTGTAATTTGTAGGATGATGTGTTTACTGATGCAGGAAGATCCACAAGCTGCAGAATTTTGGGACAGTCCACGTGAAGCAGTTGGCCACTCATGAACTGTCTGTTGAGCAGCAGTTGTACTACAAGGAGATTACAGAGGCCTGCGTAGGATCAGATGAGGTCAGGCGAGCTGTAAGTATTATCGCTTGCAATCCTGAGAATTTTGAATGAGTGGACCCAATTTGAATGTTGCCAGTACTGGAGAGGTTTTGTCTGCTTGTGGCTGGCAGGAAGCGTTACAGAGTCTGGCATCTGACCCTGGCCTTCACGAGATGCTGCCAAGGATGTGCACATTCATCACGGAGGGTGTGAAGGTGAATGTGGTGCAAAGCAACCTCGCATTGCTCATTTACCTCATGAGGATGGTGAAAGCTTTGCTTGACAACCAGTCACTTTGCCTGGAGAAATATGTGAGTGATCTTTGGACAATTGTTGCAATGAGTGTTTGTGATAGTCTGAACCATATTCTTTGACTATGCCATTGTGAGCAAATGTTTCAGAGTTGCTTAGAACCCACAATATCTCAAAAGAATTATAAAATATATAGTAAACAAAGAAGTAAAAGCCAATATTAGTTGTCATGAGCAAAAATATGTCAAGCTTACGGTATTGCAGAGGAAATACCATCTATATTCCCTAGTTTAGGACTGTATGCATGTTGTATAGTATTTATTGTTGACAACAGCTAATATATTTTACTTCTTGGCTGATTTTCAGTTGTGTAGTTCTTTTGTTTTATTGGCGAATTTCTAAGAACATGGATAAAATTGAAATATGCCTGTCATTGAATATACCGCTCGGGCTGTTAAAAAGCAAAATTAAATTCAATTGACAATTTTAGTAGATAATTAAATTTTTTGTAGGTTACAAAGTGTTGACGTTTCATGTATTAGGCATTTTTTATTTCTGAAGTCGGGAAATTTGAGATTTTGATTAATTCCTCAGAAGTAATTACTCTTTTTTATGTCATTTTTCAACATGGTTTATGTTATTAAGTAAACTATTTACACAACACTGCTGCTTAGTTACTTTATTTGTAGACAATACTATAATTGTTTATGCATCAAAGGAAATAACTGTGTGACAGTTTCATGAAATTATAACCTACTTATTTGTTTAGAAGTTGAAACCTTGGAGCCTGTTTTTCCCTTTTTCCTAAATGCATTGTATAGCATCTTTTAAAATCATGTTACATAGTGTGTCTAATGACATTAATTAAGTTACTTTACAATCAACATAGATATTGTGACGTGCACTGGCACGTAGCACTTACTTGGCCTCTTATCATACAGTAATTTCAATTTTTTTTTTGTCGTAAAATGTTTTTTTTCTCTGTTTATAACATATTAAGTAGGCCAACTTAACCAGGTCTAAGGATGTATACGGCGGGATCCAACCTATTAATTGGGGATGCGAGTAGAGAATTTTACATTAAAACTTATTTTTTTTATTTTAACTTTAACTGTTACAGCAAGAGAAAAGGATCTAATTTTATGTGTCAATTTTATCGGATTCATATCGTGTTTGGACTCATTTTAAAGCTAATTTAATTTCAAACAACTTTTCTAAGTAAACTTTTATTATATTTGGCCTTGTTTTAATTTTTTTTAAATTTCAAGTAGCCTCTTAGCTTGCTTCTCCTGGAATAGGATTTATTTGGCAGGCTAGTAGTAGCTCTCTTGCTTGGAAGCACGTACAGAGAAGTGCTGGCTTTTAAAAGTTCAAATAAGCTCGGAGCTAGCCAGTGCTTAGATAGATTTATCTGGCAGGCAGGTCAGAGTTCACTCGCTTGGAGGCACGAACAGGGACGTGCTGGAATGCGGGGACTCTGCAGGGCGTTTCTCGATCAACGTGGGTGGTAGTGTCAAGTGCAACAACACTAAAAAGGTGGTGATCCGCGACAGATTGAGGACGCTGCACATCCCCAATTAATAAACTAATGAATATTTATCTGGTAGTATGGAGTAAAATGCTTTGTGAATTTATCAGTATCTATGTTACATACAATTTTTAGGTTATAAACGTCAATTAACCAGCTTTTTAGGCAAGTTGGATCCTGATGTATCCCTCCGCCGCTCGGCCGAGTAAGTCAGAGTGTTTGCCCGGGAGTTGATTAGTTGGGGCGTCATGGCGGAAGGAGGAGGACGTGTTGGACGGGGCAGAGGGGTTGTGAAGCCTAGAGGGCGGATTCGGGAGTAAAGTGGGCGGTATTGCCTGCGATGCTTTGTGGTTCATCATTTTTTTTTTTTTACTAGTTAGTATATCTAAGTAGGTAGGTGCACTGAACAGATGCACAAGTGGATATTACGTTTTGTTAATTTACTAGACAGTCGGGAATTGTAGCAATGTGTATTCTGTAGTTTTTTTTTTGTTGCTGGTTGAGCAAACCCAGGCATATCACGTCTGCAGAAAGACCTGGACGAACACTCTAGACTACGTCAAGTTAAGCACTGATATCACCCGTTAATGTTTATGTTTTGAAGCTGAAAAGGTTACTGGAATGGATTTAAGTGGTTAAGCCGTGAGTGTTCGATGTACAAGTGAACCATTAAAAAAAAAACACAAAACTGAAACCCTTTTTCTTTTTTTTATATATGCCCACTTAAATGTTTTCTCTCCACGCGGATACCGTTCGAAATACGTCAGGCTATCCGGGCAGGTAAAACAAAAGGGAAGTACTTCTAATTTCTAAAGGACTTGTCAAAGTCATCGCTCGCCGAAATCAGCTGCCACCGGTAATGGAAGGTAGCTGCAAGGAATAAACAGCACAACAGACGAGCAGAGAGAAGGAGCGGCCCCGTCACATTCTGTTGCCGCGAACAGGGACATCATAACCTCCAACATCTAGATAACAACGTGACGGCGAGGAGCGGCCCCGTCACAATATGTAGATATCTACATACAAAACTGGTTGATGCAATGTAAATACTGACAGAGATAAACATAAATACAGCAGAACCCAGATTTAACAAAGTCTTATGGTTCCCGAAAATCTTTTAGCTAAATTAAGATTTCATAAAATCCAAGTTCGTTAAATACGGAACCCTAAGTCATGGTCTCCAAAAATCTTCTCCTCACTGACTCAATGTTTCATAAAATCTGAGTTCATAAAATCTGGATTCTTTTGTACACTGTCTGATCAGAATTATTCGCATCATCCTCTGTTTACATAAGCATTGGCCAAGATTCTATTACAACCGCTGTTGATCTGTAAAAAGTTGTATAACTTTGTGGATACGTTCCTATTTTTACCGAGAGCATTGAGATGACTGGCCACTAAATATCTTTTTTTAGGAATGGTGTTTGTCAATGAGTCGTCTCAGCAACAAATACAAGCAGAATGCTCATTACCAGCAGTTCTCAATAGAAGTAATGACATCTGCGATGGTGTAATGATTGCTTCCTCACCAGTTGATATGTTTTTCTTGTCAACTTGTATAGACTAGATGAAAGCATGCATAAATGCTAAACATGTACTTCCCAGATTGTTATGTTCCCACAAATGTTGACGGACAAGTTGAAACTTAATTAATGTTTTCGTCAGGCGGCCAGCCATCTTGCTTCTTCTACTACTGCTGAGATTGCTTCATATTCTGCTCATCAATACTCTCAACTGGAAGCATTGTCTCCAAACTAGACACCAAAACTCAGCTTCTGGTCAGCATTTTCATTAAAAGGGGTAGTTGTTGGTAATCTCAGCCACTCTGAGTTTAATAGGTACATGACCATTGTAAGTGCTAATGTATGTTGTAGCTTCATGAGTTACTGCCAGCGGTGTCGACCTGCATCGTGAGTAAGCAGCTGTGTATGCGCCCAGAAGTTGACAACCACTGGGCTTTGCGAGATTTCGCTTCTCGTCTAATGCTGCAGATCTGCAAGAACTTCAACACCTCCACCAACAATATACAGACTAGAGTCACCCGCATGTTCTGTCGGACCTTACTCGATGACAAGATGCCACTGGCTTCAGTGTATGGCTCCTTGCAAGGTACCTTTCCATATACATATACTGTACGTATTATGTGATGCCTGCAAAATGTTTGTGGTTCATAGGATTTAAAGATTACTGGTACAATCTGATTACTGTAATCTTCAGGTAATTTTTTGTTCTTTCAAGTATCAAGTATCACCATCATCTGTAAATTGTGGTTAAGGGTGCTACCTACCTTGAGTGGTTTTGCGCATTAGAGGCTCAGAAGCTTCTGAGCTGTAAGGGCAGACTTGAAGGGCTCAACAAAGGTGACACCGCCACAACGAACCAAGCACTGAACTAGCGTGAAATATTCCAGCAAATCAATTTTTACCATGGGACTTTAAGTAGTGACGATATAATTTATTTGGTGGAAAGTCAGTAGCGAAGTTCATTGCACAATTCTGAGTTTCGTATACATCTGGGTAGTGCATTTTGAAGTATGGCAGTCTGAAAATTCCATTTTTTGCTATGTTGGAGGGTTCTGAAATAATATTTTTAATGAGCATGTGGTTTTAACCATGTCATTCCATCCTTGTTCGAAGTGTGGTCTCTTTTTTACACTCGTATAGTGGGCAGATGGTGTATAGTTTTGTAAAAAGAATATTTCAACATATTTGAAGTGCATGGTAGGCAGCACTCTTAATGTTGAAACTGTACTTCTTGATCAGTTCAGTCCTTCACTGCTGAATTATTTTATGGGAAATTTCACCAATTTATTTTATTTTTGTGTTTCATGTTGCAGCTGGCCATTTAGTATCTGTAGCACTAAAACTCATACATATTATACTGCAGTAAATTGGGAAACATATGTACTGGAAAACTATTGCATTCTTACAATTTTGCAGGATATTTCAGTTTGTTCATACATTTTTGTTACTTTTTACAGATCCTGAGAATAACTTGTAAAATTGCTGTTCTAGTAAAATTTGGTATGTATTTATAAAATTGTGATCCTACCATAGCTAGCATATGACACTGCATTGCTGACACAAGTTTCTGCAGGGTGTCAGGGACACAGGGCTTAGGGAATGAGCTCGACTAGGTACCCATCCTGTGTCTGTTTGGAACAGCAGTTAGCAGGTGTTGCCTGTTGCTGGGTGGGCCACTCTCTAGACAATAAATGGGCCTGGATTCAACTAAACTTAAGTCTATCATTGCCAGATTTTCTTACAGTCTCACTCAACCATAAATCCTACTTCTCTCCCATCATCTCATCAAAGGTACTTGTTGAGAAGTCGTCGGGGAGGGAATGATGTACGTAGCTCCTTTGTTAACAATTCCTAGTTATTTCTCTGCTGCTTTCTGTTAAATCTTATCAGGTGTGAAGACGCACCCTACCCAGAACACAGTAGATGTAGGCTAAAAACCACGACTACTGACTTTCCCAAATGGAGCATGGCCCATAAGCTTTGTGGTCTCACATACTGTTTGTACTCCTTTACAGAGAAGGGGGGATTGTACTTGCCTTGTTAATGATGCATAGGTCACAGTCAGAGACTGTCACTCATGTCTCTTCGTCACCATTCACAAGTACCACACTGTCACCACCTCATTATTCTGCATAGGTCCAGGCCTTTCTGCATTGCATAGCGACTGCACCTGCTAGCCAACTCGAGGCGAGAATAACAAGAGGACTACAATAGGGTAAAAGGCATCAGTGAAGAGATTATAGACACACAGCTGGAAATGCTGAGTTGTAGTGCCAGCAGGTGTAAAAGGGAAAAGATAATAGCCTACAAGGTTTTATCAGGAGTTAAAAGCAACAAAATTTCCGACTTGTGGGTTTTACAACATTGAAGTTCAATAACACCACCATACTAGAGGCACATGGTAATATCTCAAACAGAATAAGGCTGTATAAGGTTCAACTTACAGTACCTATTTCCATACATTTGTTTGCAGTGATGTACACTTACCTGCGGTGATGCGGTTTATTGTTTTCCATAGAGGAATGAAAATTCAGTTACTATACAGTAGTACTATTATAGGCTGCATCTGGAACTGTAAACAAATCACAATATGTAGAGACAACAATTAACTTACATAAAAATCTTTGATATTTTGCATTTTCAATTTTGTAACTTAAAAATCTTGACAGGAATTTATTTAATGTATGTAATTGCATAACCTTTAGCGTAAGAGTAGATCAGGCTACCTACAGCTGATTTTTCTTGCAGTTTTGAATCTCTGTTGTAAAATTTGAGGCCTCTTCCTTGTGTTATATATATAGTACTTAGAACTCCAATTTAACGACATGTTATGGTTCTTGAAAATCTTGTTACTAAATTGATGTTTTGTAAAAATTCAGGTTCGTTAACTTGGGTCACAATTCCCAAACTTTTTTTTTGCTTAATCAATAGTTCATTAAATCCGAGGTCGTAAAAGTTCTACCACAGAATAAGCAGTAACAGAAGCGACAAGGTAAGCTGTTTCATTGTTGCTATTGTACAATTTCTCAGGGCGTACAGGAATATAAACAGTGCCATGTGGATTCGAGTCATTGGTTTGTATTAGCACTTTTAGTTCTTGACACACTGTAATTAGTTTGTGTAATTATGAAATATTTGTAAAGAATAAACCTGGTGATTTAAGGCATAAGATCAGCTCAATAACTAACTTATTAGAAGCGACGTAAGGAAGCTTTCTAATTGCTGTTATCATACCAGCTGTTGGGGCACACAGGAAAGGAAACAAAGCCATATTAATTTGAGAAACTGGTTTTAAACAACCACTTATATTCTGATAAATAATGCAATTTTTGTATCTTAATAATATATTTAAAATGGTAACACTGACGTTACTTATGTATCAATTTCCTCACAGATTATAAAATACTTTTCTCCTAGTAAACATCAATGTAACCAAACATCCACGAACTCTGAAACTGTGATTTTTCTATCAGGAAACAAGTAGAATAAAAACCACATCTTGTCCCTTCTATTACTAATTGTTTATTCTGTGGTCACGTCTTGTCTCTTCTGTTACTACTTTTTTATTCTGTGGATCTATTTTTCTGTCTGTACATAGCTGTTGATTACCAGTGAACTGTTTTATTTGGGCTGATTTGTTGCAGGGTTGTCTGAGCTTGGTACTGAAGTGGTGAAAGTATTTGTATTACCAAGCGTGAAGTACATCTCGAAACGCATTGAAGAAGCTACTGAAGGACCAATACATAATAATGTTGAAAGGATAGCAGCAGGTCACATTAAGATTCTTATGACGGTTAGTAGTTGCTGTCTTTAATTAGGGCGTTCATTTTTTTTCTCACGTAGTGTCAGTCTTAGTAGCAAATATTTAATTTTAAAATTGTTGTCCTGGTAAGTACTCACTCCTTTAATACCTACTTATTCATATATCTGTTTGTACTACCATTTTTTGTTTCCCCATCATTGCAATTTATTTGAAACACCCTCACAAGCGTGATATAAGAGCAACCAACAAGGCTGGTAGTTTCAAAGATGTTCATACTAAGCTGCAGTATCACAAACTGATAAAACTGATACTACTGTATCTGTTATACATGGCTAGAGAGTGTGCTCTTGTACTTTCCCTTAACACAGCAACGTGGCCAGCTTGTCACATGTAGCATTTCTGTATGGCCAATATTTCCATGCCAGTATGGTCGTAATACTCATTTGTGTAGCCATTATTAATTACAATTACATCACATTTGACTATCTATACTGTGGTGGTACTTAGGTCCCAAACTACCAAAGAAAAACTATTTTCATGCTGTCTCTTCAAACTACCACGGCATCACGTGCGGCAGAAAGAGAACTCTCATCTCAGGGTATTGTGGTGGCACTGTCCCTCTCTCTCGTACTCAGTTGCACGGATACTAGCCCCACGTACTCTATTACAATGTCCAGGAAAAAACGTAAATTGATCAGTCCTCACACATGCTCTGGTCTCAGCGGTGAGCTACTCTTATCTTAGGGTTTCGTGGTATCGAAGGGTAGACGCATGCAGAACGGCACACACGTGGTTAGATCAACAGCCCATATTTATTACTTTGTTTTCTTACAAAAAACTCACGCAACCGCGTTTACATCGGCACGTACAAACTTCTTGTACATCAACATAAAATTTAACTGAAAGAGAACTGAACTAAAATAAAACCCAACTCAAAAGAAAAACAACACGTTCTAAACTTAAATCATAGCCGATAGTGGGCCAGCCACGCGGTTGATGCTACTGCAAATTCACATCAAAATAATCAAAACTAGTTAATAATGAAAAGTTCTAGCAAGTCTTTTCACCGCCTTCCATCGCGGCCCCTTGTCTCTCGATCGCTCCCCTCGGCTTACCCCGTGCTAACCTCGCACAATGAGGCACACGTCCGGCCTCCTCGGCAGTCAAGAACAAAGTGACCAGTCACGGCAACCGCAATGGCGTCCCAAGATACCATGGCGGCCTACCTTCCGGTAAAATGTTCTATAACATTCTAGCAACATTAAATAACAGGTCTTGATAAAAATTAAACAAACTAAAATCGCAGAAAAATCGGAAAAATTCTACTTAGCATAAAGACGTACCTATTTTACTATTTCACTGCATAGTTATTACAATGAAAATTATATTAAACTAGCAGTCTCCCATGGCTTTGCTTGCGAGTATTATTCGCAACTGTTGGTAATATTTACTTTAATTGAAGAACCTATTTGTACTCAAGATTGGTACTTCAGTCATCAAATGTTAGAATGTCCAAGCGGCTAGTTCTGCAGCAGGATAAGTAGCTATAGCTGTCCACGCGAAAAGCAGTCTTAAATTTGTCCCTGCCACTAACAGCGACTTCGCCTGGACCTTATTTATAACCCTGCCAATTTGACTCTGTGGGGTGGTTACAGACACCTAAGGTAAGAGGTGAATCGAATGAAAAACATCTTATTTACCCTGTGTACATCCATTGGTGACGGTGACCTCAATTACATATTTTAACATATTCACTGGAACTTTATTGCTATTACAAAGTTTCAGTGGTAAAGGTTTCACGGAAACGTATTTGGTACAACAAACTTAATATTAGTGAGATGATATTGTGGTGGCACTATTCTCCTTCACACACATACCACGTGCTCGTTGTACCTACGCTGACCACGTGCTCGCACAAACGCGCCCTCTGATTCATCCGTCGTATATTGCTGGATTCGGTATGTCCTCGGCTAGCTGAAAGTTCAGTGATAGAGTTACGAGCTCTTGCCTCAGTGTCGTGGGTACGAGAAGAGAAGAGCAAATATCACCAAATATAAACATTGTTAGATGCACCCTGGGATTACTATGACCAGTAAATGATGAAAGTACAATTTAGTAGCACGATGTTTATTGAATACTCAGATTCAATCTTTGTAACACAGTTACAAATCCCTGTACAACACACGCGGTGGGCTCTCACCTCAAAAACCAACTCTCAAGTTATACTGTAAAAAAAAATAGATATCTAAATTCGGAACAAAATAAATTAGATGCGCAGCCCGACGGCTCACGTTACCAAAAAGAAAGGTGCTGTAGCCCCGATGTTAAAGGATCTCCATGGCACGTGTGCCCGCGGGAGCTCTCCCCGCACACGTCCGATCACTTCGACAGTCAGATAGCTAAGGCCGGGAAGCTGAGCTCCCAGCAT
>PNEQ01074928.1:0-21822 GCA_003012365.1 Medauroidea extradentata
CAAGAGTATAAAATTCTAGAGAAGGGGTGTTGGTCTGGGGAGCCATGGAATGACAGAGCATGAGCCATGGCTGGCCATGGTCGATTCATCAGACCTGAGCAGGGGGGATTGGGCTGGGGAGCCAGAGCAGGGGTGGGGACCAGATGGAATGACAGAGCAAGAGAATCATGCAGGGGATTGGAATGGGGAGCAGATGGAATGACAGAGCAAGATAATCATGCAGGGGATTGGAATGGGGAGCAGATGGAATGACAGAGCAAGATAATCATGCAGGGGATTGGAATGGGGAGCAGATGGAATGATAGAGCAAGAGAAGGGAGCCAGATGGAATGACAGAGCAAGAGAAGGGAGCCAGATGGAATGACAGAGCAGAAGGAGGGGGGAGCCAGAGCAGGGGGATTGTAATGGGGACCCATGGAATGATAGAGTAGAAAATTCTAGAAAAAGTGATGCAATCCAAGATGGCGACCGGAAGTAGATGACGATCGGAAGTGATACAATCCAAGATGGCGACTGCAAAATGTCAAGGTCATCCAAGATGGCGGACGGGTGACGTCATCCAAGATGGCCGCCGTAAAAGTCCCCCGGTCCCCACCCCCAACCCCCTGTCCCCGGACCGCCATTTTCCATCTACTCACACACTTTAACAAGTTGATTTGTTATGATTTATATTTTGTATTTAAATTCATGTTAATTTTCTCTCATGAAAACATTTCTCTTTATGTGTTTCTACAGAATGATATTTTAAAAAATGAATTTAAACATACGTGAGAGAAATTCAAGATTCTAATTTCCAAAACTTCTGTGAAAAATCCACTTACATTACACCAATTAAAAATAAATGTTAAAAACAAAAAATGGTAGTAGGTCTACACCTAACATAAATAATAAGGAAGTAATGTTAACTGAAATAATTTATCATGAATTTAAAAAATATAATTAAAACTACAGTATACATACAGTTTAATTTGACCTGTTGTGTCTGTAAATATTGGGTATGCATATTATTAGTTTTCGCATCAAGCCAGTTTCGAATTCGAAAAAAAAAAAAAAAAAAAAAAATCAACCAAGTACAATTTTTGTGATTTTGTCTTTCCTGAGGGTCTTAGAATTAGGTGTCTCGTTTTATTCATTACTACTACGCACGAAAACAAGACAGTTGACAAACACTTTAATCACACACATACTCTCTTTCACATCACTTCAGTAAATTACGATAGTTCTTAAGACACATAATTTTGTGTTAGGCATGTCTGAAGCAATGCCAGTTGACATATTTAATTCTAAAATGTATATAACATGACCATTTCTCTATTTATACAGGCATTTTTTAGCCTGGTAAATTGTGTTAACAGTTAGTGCCCAAAGAACTATCAAAAAGTACTTGAAGTTTTATGAAGCATAGTATACTGTGCCCGAATGTGAATGGACCTTAATAAAATTAAGCTTACCAACCTTACGACATAGAGGAACCTTGTTTGCACTAAGTGTATGGAATGCGACAAAATAAACCTCAAGTGCTGCACATGCACTCGTACTTAGTTGCACTTCTGCCAATGCGCCGGTTCACTTGCGATCCCGAAACTTAAGTACATTCATTTTCGGACTTCCTCATTTCTTACTGGAAATATTAGTTTACAGCTGTTTGACCCAATCCAGAGTACTCCATTTACAGTTCTGCAACATCTGTCAGTTTTAACTGTTAAAATTACAGAGATTCTGTGTAAAACCCAGTCGTCATTTCTCTAGCCTCAAAGTCATGACATCTCCACATAAACCTCAGCGACGGACTGTTTGACAGCGGCGAGAACATCGATGATTCGTGCTCGGCGGAAGTTTATAAACGACTCTCCCGTTTAAAAATACCCGTAACCTATTTCCTGGTAGTTTCGCTGTTCAATCAGCAACACAGCTTCTGTAAATAATCTTTCGCTCGAACTGAATCCCTAGCAGATAAAAATTCTTGTAGTATGTTGACCCGACCCACTAAGGCGGTCGCCTTTCCACGCTTCCGAGCGGTGTGTAGTACTTCGGCAGTTACAAGAATATTCGAAAGCTTCTAAGCGTGCATGTGTTTCGTCTGCTAAGGAATGACACGTGACAATCGTTACACGTGTTTATAGCCATTTAAAGTTCACCACTACTCACAAAACACATTTTCTAGCGGCCGAAAATCGGCATTTTTGCGGTCCTGTTAACGAACGAAAATCTTGGTGTAGAATCTTTAAAAGGGCATAGGCATGTACAATAGATCTTTAACTTTTGATATTACGTCATAAAATTATAGTCACCCTTGAATATCTTATATAGGCGAGTTGAGTGAGTGAGTGGATGAGAGAGTTTGGTCAACGCTTAACATCTAGGTCTTTAGCGCTGGTGAGGGGCGACATGAGGTGAGTATGGAGCAGCGCCGGAATAAAGGGGCGGGGCAAACGGGAGATCCCACGATTCCCCCATGCGAAAATTCGGGGTCCGACCCTGCCGGGAATCGAACCCGGAGCGCCTTGGTGGGAGGCGAATGGTCTAACCATTCGGCCACCGCGACCCTATAGGCGAGTTGTCGGGGAAATGACAGTATGCCAGTTCAGCGATTTGGGCTTAGTGGTTTAAGAAGGAAGCGTGGGCAAGGGGGGGGGGTGGTTGCGCGCGCAGTGTCGTCCTTACCGCTTCCGCACTTCTAGGACTCGAATGCCAAAATACGTCAAAACAGGCAGTTACCTTAACGGAGTTCCAGAGGGAAAAAAAATCATAATTTTATATTTGTAGGGAACAGGGTTAGTTTTGTAGACGTTTCTTGGGAATACATTATTCCCTTACTAAAAAAAATTTAGCTCATCCAGTTTTCCCACAGTAGTATTTCAAAGTCAAAATTTGCACGATTTTAGTTCACACCCCCCCCCCTTTTCCACCGAAAACCAATCAATATGATACGAATTAATTTACAGTAAAACTAAATGTCACAGGCCAGGGCTCAAAGTACATAAAAACCCAATACGAAATATTTGTATTAAAAGAAAATTCTAAAATTAGCAAAACACTTCCACATTTAAGAAATATTTAAAACATACAAAACATTGTTTTAATGTATACAGTGAGATGTAGTTTCACTGTGAATTATTTAGTTACATTATGTTGAGTGGTGGGGTGTGTATGAACTGAAAACATGCATGTTTCGACTGAAATGCCATTAGGGTAAATTGGCTGAGCTATTTTTTGTAAGACGATAATGTAATAAAGTAATGTCTGTAAAACTAGCACTGTTTCATACAAATATAATATTATGATTTTTTTCCCTTTGTTTCGCCCTTAAGGGTGTTGTCTCATGCGGATATTTTTCGTGACAGCCCTAGAACTTGCGGGCACTAAGTACTACTTTTGCTCACTCAACACTTTCCTACATGAAATTCATTCAAATGGTGTCTCACCTGAACCTAACTTTAAGTGGGGCCAGGTAATTAAAAGATAAATTACTATGTGTGCTCAAAGACAATTCGAAAATTCCTGAAAACCTACAGAAAATTTAGCTAAAGCTCTGATAACCACTATATTATACATTTGTACTCTCCCAGAATTCACATAAGCAAAAGTGAAGAATGGAAATACGTCATAGCGCGTGAAACGTTTTTAAAGGCAAAGATAATTTAATTCAACTATTTTTAGGACAGTAAATTTTTTGAACATAATCGGGGGAAGGTTTCGTGAGACTGTCTTCCAGTTTTGAGGAAAATATATTACTTCCTACCTAGTCTTTTTCTAGACTAAAATGTGTAGTTGTTCTCAATTTTATTGCACTGCAAAAACATGTACTGTTGTTTATCTGTTTTGTATATATATATATATATATATATATATATATATATATATATATATATATATATATATATATATATATAATAAATAGAATAATAATGTTATCATAAATGTAATTATAATTTGATAATATTATGAAAAAGTCTAAAAAGACTGTATACAAATAATCTATTTTGTCTTTAGTAATAAGCATATGGATGAGTAGTTATCTGCGTAATGTGGTTTAAAATTTAAATTGGTATTTATTATTACCTAGTACAAAAACTAGAATGTTCAAAATTTAATGCAATTTAAATGAGCAATTGCTTGTTTTTCTTGTAATATCTCTGTAACGCTTTCGCTCAAGCATTTATTTAAAATGAATTTTTCTTAAAATAATTAATAACTGGTCGTTATTGCTTTTACGTGCTGAATAAAATGACAGTTATTACTTCGATTGTTATAAACCTGCTGTAAACCAAACACGTACCGATTTTTTAAAACACATACACGGTTAACTGTATCAAACCTTCTTTTCTGTGCATTTTTCACGCCGGGCAGTTTTCTGCAAGGTGATCGGCGCTCAAATTAGGGTCAGACTTTTATGATCCAAGGTGACCTTTCCTATAAATTATAGGAAACAGCTTGCGTATGTTACGAATAAGGCCCATGATGAGATTTTTGTATGCTTAAACCTCCAAAATGTAGTTATAAATCATGTAGTTTTGTTGCAGACTTCGTTAGGAATTATATCAAAGACGTTGGAGTAGTTTGATTCGTATAACTTCATTACATTTTTACATGTTTATTTGGCCTTCTGTTAATATTTTAGTTACATATATCACAGTACTAGACAACATTTTACAATATATTATGAACCCTGTGTATCTATAGTTCATTTTAAAACCAAAATGGTTTACATACATTGCTCTGAATGCATTCAATACACGAGAAAAAAAACTCTCGAAGTTGTCAAAATTCGCTGAAGTTACGCAAAACAGAGTACACCTACCTTTCTCGTGATGTAGTCATATCTGTTACTGGAGTAGAACACAACATCCAATTGTCGCTGGCAAGGCGTGGTAGCGTTTCTTGACCAATCCTCGTCGAACTGAGATACAAGCACTAAGTGTGACGCCACGTATTTCCACATCGACACTAAATTGAGAGCGTGAGACATGTCTGAAAAAAAAAAAACGTTTTTCTTCTTGTTAAGTGATACATAAATATATTTTCCAGAAGTTGTTATTCTGCTATTCTAAAGGAGCCTACCAACTTTAAGGTCATGATCAATCATTTTTACTGCTTTCACAATAATATTTTTTTTAATTCCTAAATTAATGCACATATCGAAAAACTGTTGCACCGTTTTGTTAAAACATGTTTTTAGTAAGTAGTCTAATTTTTTCCAGAGAGAAAATTATATGTATTTAGCTAATTAGCTCATTAATTATAATTTACTTACTTTCATAATTAGTTAATACCATTCTGTATTTTTGTGATCTTTGAACGATTCTTGCAATGGGTTCGTATTACGAACATAACATTTTTTGGACATACGCTATTGCGGGTGAATGTTGCCGTATTGCAGAAAAACCCACGGTAAAAAAAAAAAAAAAAAACGAAGAAACGCTAGTAAGCTGTAGCCAACATACATATAATTTCTGTATGGAATTTTGTCACATTCCAGAAGACGACGCAAGGACAAGAACAGATATAAAGAACACAAAATTAATTCCTGCATGGAATAAAGTCGACTGGAGAAGGACGATTAAAAAAACACAAGACAGACGAAATAATAAAAAAAAAAACAACAAAAAATGGGTGTGTGCGGAAAAGGCACCAAACGGATGAACAACGACAACACAAATAACAAGAGACACGAATGGTTGGATGTGAATACAGACAAGACACAAGACAGACATAAAGCATACGGAAAATAGTAGGCTTCTCAAGACTACAACAGATGCGACGTTTCGGGAACTGATATCTGCTCCCGTCTTCAGGCACATGAGTGTAAACTGAGGAACTTCAGCAAACTGAATGTCTGTACTTTGTCTTGAAAAAAAAAGTTAATATAGTACACACTGTTTTGTAACAAATCAGTGCAATATTTTTACAATATCTTTTCTCATTTAGTATTTTAAAAAAGTTATTAATTTCAGTAGAAATGATGGGTCATGGACTTAACATTTATTGGGAAATTTGAAGTAAACCTTTAAGTTCTGTCAATTTCTTATAATGCCATCAGTACGCAAACTTTCCGTGACGTTTCCAAAATAACATTACGCCAGCAGCGTGTGCAAATGTTGTAATCTGAAGGAAAACATATACAAAAATTTTATATTGACGACTGTTTGCTTCAACTATTCAAGTTGGCAGAATACTCAGGAGAAGTTAACTTGTTAAACTCGCTAAACGTACACCTTAAACTGATGTAAATTATGTAGTTTTTTTTTTTCAGAATTGAAACAGAAAAACATTTATAAAGGCTACGTGAACAGCAATCAACTGTAAATAATCATATCAGTACCGCATTATTGGTTTGCCTACGATGTCACTTTCACATTTGTATTTATTTTTAAGAAAATGAAATTTTTCTAGAGTTCTTGAGCAAAATTTTGAATCAGTTACAAATTATCCTTCTATAATTCATATAATTTTACTCCTAGTTCCTTCTAGAGTATTGATGTCATAAGTTAAACACTGTATTAAAACAGACAGGTTCTAACGTGTAGCTTAATAGTTCTGCATATAGCATCAATCATATTTTGAAAATTTTAAGTGACTCATTAGCATGAAATGCTAAGTTAGGTTGTTTGGTTCGAAGAGGAAATAAAATTATAGAAAGGCGGCTTAGGAACGCATAAATGCTGGGGTACGACGTATTGTAAGGACAAGAAAAAGATTCCTTGAAAACAAATACCCAAAGAATTTTATTTTATATGGAACTACTTCTAACAGTAAGCCAAATCATCTATTGTCTAATTCTAAGAGTACGAAAATCAAGGAGGCACCAACATTTTCAGTATTGGTAAATAAATTAATTTAGGTAGGGAAGCAGTTTCCTGAGATATAATTTATTCCTGTAAGTTGAAATTTTTTGCGTGGCTGTATACAAAAATTTTTTATAGCATGCAGTAAAGAGAGTGACAAAATACAAAGAGAAAATTTTATGAAAAGATCACCGAGCGAGGACTCGCATTTGAGAGGGCATGGGTTCGATTCCCAGCCAGGTAAATCTGATTGCCATTTTACGTAGTACCAAAATTCTTCCAGGCGAATGCTGGAAATTTCCGATCCTTCTTGCGTTCCTGATTATTGGAGTAAATGGTTCGAATATTGCTGTCAATGAGACATCAATTTCTACGTAACGTGAAGTTCTCTCATGGTACAGTTTTTTTTTTTTTTTTTTTTTTTTTTTTTAGCCTTTCCCCTTAAGCTTTTGGGTGTCTCTTTCTGCCCCTCTACTCCGTTTTAGCCCCCTGCTCGTACCACCAAACTGGTAGAAATCATCACGGGCGCGCGCACAACTTATAAAGTTAATTTTTTAACTAATTTATTTTGGTATCCTTTTCTGTCCCTTTACCTCTTTTTGCTCCCCTCCCCCCAATTTTTTTGCAGAAATTTCATCGCTGTCGAATGACTGTTATCGAACCGCACAGAAGACGAACAAAAAAACTATAGTACATATGATATAAGCTAGCTGTCCACCCGTGGCATTGCCCGCGTTTATTATTCGTAATAGAGTATATTTACTCAACTGAAGGATCTCTTTGCACCCCAGGTTAGTAACTCGGCCATTCGTGTTAGGATAACCAAGCTGCAGATTGAGCTCACTCTGCAGTATGATAAGTAGCTATAGCTAAAAACTGTCCTAAATATATCCCTGCCACTCTTAATTATTGTTCCGGACCTTACTTACAGTCATAGAAAAATATACAAACATGAAATAGTATTCAGATGGTATAAGTAGTATACATGGTATGATGATTCATTTATCTCGAGCACGACCATTAATGACTGTGCCTTAATACGTACCTTCGAAAGTTCATTAAAAATAAATAAAATATTTCGTAACTGGGCACATGGATTGCATACCCATATGTAACGATATCATTTCATAATGTTAGCTTCCCTTGCTTTTCCGGATCGTCTGCTTAGAAAGGTTTGCGTTAGCCTTCTCCCCCTGGGTATTTGACAGTTATTTTCTCAGTATAAAAACTGAGATAATTATTTATTTAAGCTTTTAAAATACATTCTGAAGCAAAAATATCTTAATATCTCAAATATTTTGATTTCATGGGAATAAATGAAAACAAAAATTACGTCTTTTTACCCCTTCAGTGATCGAATTTCACAAAGTTTTACCACCACAGGTTAAACATTAGTATAAGTATCCGATTGAGGTGAAAATCACGACGATAACCCATTGAGTCAAAGCGTAATCGACGATTCATTTGAATTTTTTTTTTCCATTCCGTCACAGCCGTAATAGTTCGGATTTTGAAAATTACTGAAGTCTGTTTACGGGCATTTACGTATTCATCATCGTAAAACGAATAAAAACTCTCTACCTCGACGGGTTCGATTGCTCTCGTGGATTTATGAAAAAAAATACATATTCAATGTGTTTTCACCCCCTTAGGATTCTAAGAATTTAGAAAAAAAGCCTTTAAAGACAATTAAGGTTGTTGTATTGGCGACTTATTTAAGTGGAAACCCTGACGATAGCACGTTTACTTTAAAATATGTAGACGATTAAATCAAAACACCCTTCATCCCGTGTTTCATAACTCTTCACCTTCTTAGGTGTCAAATTTCGAAAAATCAATAAACCACATTTCACGTATTTAAATAAGCATTAATCTTAAGAGTGCGTTGTAGATAAATAAACGCTGAAAACATCAATTGATTTCTACGCTTTTCTCGAAGCCAATATGGATAAAATACTCAATGTCAATCCTAGATAATGGTATTTGCCAACTTTATGAGTAAATATTAATCCAGAATTACTAATTCGTTACGCGTGATCCCTTGCGTCGCAGTTAAATGCACGATGTTCCGGCGTCAGAGATTGCACCTCAGTAGTTGGTAACACTGGAAACAATTTTGTTTAAAATGTTGTCTGAACCTATTGTATATGATTGCTATTGTTTAATTTTCGTAAATTGGCTTCAAGAAACCTACAGTTATAGATTAATGCTTTCTTAAGCAAAAATCACGTCGATATCATAAAATTAAGTGAAATCAATAGATATAGATCACAAATCGATAATATATTTTACTTTTTTTACTTCTTTGGAGACGAATTCAGAAAATTTCCTGAAACGTATTTTCGGTCTTTACGTAAACATCATTCTGAAGCAAACAACTCTTCTCGGCTGGGTTGATAGTTATCGAAGAATAATCGAAACCACATTTAACGTATTTTCACACCCTAAATTAAAGACTTTCGAAACGTCTTGAAGTTCTGTGTTATATATTTGTATACGTATCTAATTGAAGTAAAAATCATGACGATAGCAAATTGGGTTCAAGCTGTACAGACGATTAATAAAAAATAAATTTATCTTTTTTTTTTTTTTACTCTTTTGTTGTCGAAAATCGAAAAACTGCTATGTAAATATTCATATCAGCATAATTTTGAAGTAAAAAGCAACTATGTGTGCCAAAGGTTCGATAGATATTGATAATTCATCTAAAACACACTTCAGGTCTTTTCACCCCTATAATGCTTGAATTTCGAAAAACCCTTAAATTGGCTAATATTCTTTTTTATGATTCATCCATTGAAGTAAAATTCACGACGATAGGTCGTCGGATTCGAGCTATGTAGACGAATCTAATATTTTTCACCCCTTTCCACCCCCATAGGGGACCAATTTCTTAGTGCTCGCCTACGACCTAAAGGGAACCCACACGAAAAATTTCACATTTCTAGGTCCAGCGGTTTGAGCTGCAGTTTTATGTCAGTCAGTCAGTCATTCAGTCAATCATGGTTCTCTTTTTTACATAGAGATAAAATTATGAATTTTCCTCACTTGAACGCCGTTAAGCTCTACAATGGGGAATAAGCAGAATAAAAAGGCAGGGGAAATGGGAGATACCAAGAAAACCTGCCGGCCAATGGCAACGTCTGCCACGTTTCCCACCACGCGAAAAATATAGGATCTAACCTGGCTCGCCTTGGTAGGAGGCGAGAGGTCTGACATTTCAACTCCAACGGCCCCTAATTTCGTGAAAAAATTACCTGATTAATGTTACTTGAAAATAAATAATAGGTGGAGTACATGTTACAAAACAATGGAAACGTTTTCTTATAAACTTAATATTTATTTTATGGCAAAAAACATATCGATGGCCCAGCTCAAAACGGAAACAACTAAAATTTTCCAAGTTTGAGTACAATGCACATAGAAAGATTTCGGTTTAGTCGAAATATCTGTTAACCGACATATTTGGTAGGTGTTAATTTGAAGCAAAGGTACAGAGGCAACGGTTTTAAAGTTGTTTAAAATGTTTACAGTCTGCTTTTGCTAAAGTTATCACACTTCAAATTAAAATAAATATAATTTCTAGAATTTTACTAGCAATCAGAATAAAGCACCACGTTATTAAAACAACGAAATTTACATGTTGTTTTGCTTTTCAAGTGGGTAGAATGCACTTCTGTATATGTGTTGGTGAGCCAAACCCAAAAATGAAATTTTTGAGTTGTTTCCCTTTTGAAATGGGCCATCGATATTATACATGCAAACCTTGAAAACTTGTTTGACTCCTGTATAGCCTTGGTGAAAAACGAAAATAGGGATTATGGTGAGTCGTATATAAACTCACTCACCGGCTGTTGAGCGACGTCGCGCGTGGACGAGTTGGACGCAGGAACTCAGCAAGCGCCGGCTGAGGGTTACCAGCGCCGAAGAACCCATGCCTTGGCAGGAGACTACCATCGAGACGTTGGGCGCCAACACGCAGGCCAACAGTATCAGTGGAGCTCTTGCGACCAGTGCCATTCTGCTTCGAGGATACCACTTTAGCTGGACCTGATGCGCGCACATAAACAGCGCTGTAGGCCTGGACGATTTGCCGTGTGGTCGTGTCAGCCAAACGGGTATATTGAACTGTCTAGTTGGTTATAAGTACCTATTTCCGACGTTCCTGGACGAAGTTCCCTATCTATCATCGATATCGTTAACCTCGGAAAATAACAGCGCATTTGTGCCGAGCGTGTTTTCTATTTCTCGTTGATAGCTTGGAAAGTGGGAGCTGTTTTGTGCTGTTCTCTGCCATTATAACGTTTTAGATAGACAATTCAAGCGACTGCTAAACTCGCACTCGGGAGAAAAAGTTTCGATTCTCGATTCTGGCTATCGTAATTTCGGTTATCCCTGGTTTTCCAAAATCACCTTGGCCGATTTCTCTCCCTGTTCCTTTCATTAAGTTGCGTTTTTCACCGTTTATAATGATCTCGCTGTCGACAATGAAGCGTGCAGCCAACTTACATTACTTTACGAACTACTGCGACCTACTTTAGATCTAAACAAATTCCAGAATATCCAGCATTTTTTATTCATGTCTCCCCTTTCCTCCCATTCTTACCTAGGTTTTTAAATATTTACATTTTTCTTCGCGTGGCAAGATACACTAATTAATAACGATTTATGCCACTCCTACAAGCAGGTCTTTTTTACATAGGATAATTTATTAAAAAAGGCTAAAAATGGTACAAATTCATACAGTAGTTTTCTAATCACATAACTAACTATTCTAAGTTCAGAATATTTTTTAATAGTCACCGAGGAATTTTATATCAAAACGCAGGGAGTATTTCCTGGGTCTCTCATTGCATGTTGCAGTATTAATGTATTTAATGTGTATAGTGGACACATAGATGGCCGTTATGTAAAAAATTCTTACAAAATAATATATATTTTACGCAGGCCTCAGTTGTTAACGTACGAGTGCACTGAACCTACACTGCGTTCTTAAATTATACATTACATGTAGGTATACAAGTACACAAGTGACGCAAATATGTATTGACAGGAAGGAAAATACAGCCCAGGGATTCAAAACTGCTCGTTTTGCGTTGTATAGCCTATACAAGTGAAACAAGCGAACATCGTTGATAGGTATAATTAGAGATTGTGAAATTTCGCGAATTCAATGACCTGCATGTTAGAATAAAATATCCTATGCGTACTCAAGCCCTGTTTATTCGTTCATTGTCTGTTGTTCCTCTGAGTAGCAGCTAGTGGACAAATGGTCGGGACTTGAGTACGCATACGATATTTGATTCTAACATGCAGGTCATTGAATTCGCGAAATTTCACCATCTCTAGGTATAATGGTTTATCTGGGGAAAAGCTGACTCTTTATTAGGTTTAAGGTTTTTTCGCATTCCTGACACTTTTATTTCGTTACTGGTGAGTACCTATTTGACTGAGCTAATGCTAATTCTGGTTCACTGCTACTGAACGTCTGTGATTGGTCTGTAAACAACTAAACCGCGCCACACAACCCTCGCCCAATCTTAAAAGTTGCAAGACGCTACACTGATTTGGAGAACAAGCTGGCAGAAAATTTCTCGCGATTTTCCTACGTCTCTAACTATAACACCCAGTCTTGTATCCATTCGTGAAATTTACCACAACTCCTGAAAATAAAACGCAGTGTGTTAAGGCTAATAGTCAAATGGACGCCGTGTAATGTGCACTTTTTAACCAACCATAGTTAGAGATGATGGTTTATTACGGGAAAACTTGACGTTTTGCTGGGTTTCAACATACGTTAAGCTTATGAAAAGATAACTGGCTTTCGCTTGAACGTGGAGCTGTTACCCTATTTGATTGAGCCAATTAAAATCCAGACATATTGTATTATTTGATGACTGTTATTGGTCTGCAGACAGTTACGTTGTGTCATGCGTATAACTAGGGATAGGAACATTTAGGGAATTCAATGACATGCATGTAAGAATCAATTACCCTATGCATACTCAAGCCCCGACCATTTATCTGCTAGCTGCTACTCAGTGGAACAGCAGGCAATAAACGAATAGACGGGACTTGAGTATGCATAGTACAAAGGATTCTAGCCTGAAGGTCATAGAATTCTCAAATTTTCCAGTCCCTACGTATAACACCAAATCTTACATGTCGCAAGAAACGACAGTGTTTTCAAGGGTATGTTGGCACAAAACATTTTCCCTATATACCAAAGTCTCTAACCATAGTATATTCTAGATCATAGTACTCGTTTCGTCTTTGGCAGCGATGCCTGAATGTGGATAGGACATGGGAGGACGGCGTTTGTGTTGTGTTTGTCAAACATATATACACTTTTTTTTATCGAAACCGGCAAACCGCAGGCAATTTTACCTCACATCAAAGAGCTATTTTATTGTTTCGTCCGCTATACCATGCTATACCATCTCTATCGACCCATCATAAAATATTCATGGACCTGCCAGAGAATGTTGGCGTGTGTCTTGTTGACAAAACGCCCTCGTGATCGACGCAATTTTTTTCCACTGTTGCATACGCAAAAAAAAAATACTGCAAACGTTGGTTCATGAAAACGAGATGAAGCTCCGGATGATGGTTTGTTTCTAGAGCGAATTGACGGCCAGGTGACTCTACGGAGATCCAAAGAACTGGCAACAGAGAAAGTGATATCCCTTGTCAACAGCGAAGGCGTATGTCCTTAGACATTTATTCGCTCTCGTTCCTTTCTCAGTCTGTATATTTTGTAATAATTTAACACTTGTCTTCCCAGTTAATTTCACATTTTATGAAATCGCAAATAAGTAATGTGTGTTAAAGATAATTACGAGCATTATCATCGTTGTATTTTTTGTTGACAATTACAATGTTTACATTGGTACATTATCGTTTGTTTTAAATAAAACGTGTTCTCCGGTAATTATCATGTTAAAATGTTTTGATTTTAGTTCTGTCAATTCGTGAACGAATGAATAGTTTTTGGACATATATTAAATGTGTGGTAGTATGCAGTGCTCATCATTATCAAATCAGACGGTATATATTTGAATTTATTTTTTCAAGAAAATGTATGTTGTTATTAAAACAGGGAACGTAGTGTATTCAATTTAAAAAGTGACAAATCAAAAATTAACGCCATCTGAGCCGTGAAATTTAGTATAAATATACTATGTACTGCAAGAACATACATCTAATTATTTGTCTGTAACTGCATTCACATTTTCGGTACATTACATGTTACATTTGTGAACTGGTTCATCATACTAAGTTCAGGTTAAGCGATTTAAATGAAAATCCAAACGGTTGATCCCACTTGATGTGTTTAGTTTTACGTAAATAAATTTGTTTAGCTGTTATATTGTAAAATATGTTCCTTTTCATGACCATAATAATGTAATATTTTAAGTTTCGTTTTTTCACCATTGCGAGTACAAATACAATGTTACAAACATGTACCTTGTATTTTTTTTTCGAGAATAGTCTTTATAGTTATACAAAACATTTTCTTGACAGTGGGGTTGCCAAGGGTTTTCTTTGTATAATCAGAAAAGTATTATGTAGTCTATGTTTTCAAATGATGGTTTTATCCATATGGTGGTCTAAGATAATCCATTGATATGCTTGCTTCACATGCCACACACTCTCGTAATAACTTTTTGATTTGAAAAAGCTAATTTTGTAATACCATTACGCTGGGACGTCTGCCTCAATACTGTTTAACAGGCCGTTTAGAATAAATATCTTTGCCTTCTGATATCTAAAATCTTAATTCTGTTCCTGTGGATGTAGGTTACAAACTGGATGGCAAAAGAGTCCGCGAAATAGTAAACTCGATGCTCGCACTTTGTACTGTCAGCATATTAAATTTTTTTATAATAGTTATATTATTTTAGTTCATCGAAGTAAAGTTTTTATTTCACCGTTACTTTTTAATAAACTATATAAGGATAATACAGCACTGTTATACGACAAAATTGTGTCAGTGGGTAGAGTACTTCCTAAGGTATAACACTATGAAATAACCTTTTCCTTCAGGTGAAGTGTTTTTATAACTAACGTACAATACACCGAATGTAGCTTTACCGAGTAATATTCTAACACGTTGGTCTATGACTAATAATTTAGTTGGTTGATATTTTGTGGTCAATGTCAAAGCAGGCCTCTCTTTGTATAGGCGGATCGGGATAAAATAAGCACTCAAAAAAGCCCTGATAAAGTTATATTTTCTCTCAATTAGTATCTTTCCGCACGTAACGACTAACGGCGGGAAATGTCTAACCTCTCTGGACACGTCACTTTATGTTTACGCGTGTAAGATAAATTGTGGAATCATTGTGAATCTACACAGTTTGATAAAAAAAGTTCATTAATTACATTAAATACAATTGTCAATTTCAGTTGATTTTGTTTCGGTATTCTTGGATTTAAATAGGAAAATACTCGGAACTATATTGCGTAATCTCGCTGCCAATCATACAAGCTGTAAGGCAACTATTGTTTATGGTGATTTATATGCACAAACGGCTAGTGATATTTTTTAAAGGTTGCGTTTTTAGTGCTCACTTTATTCCGAACGACCTATATACTCATTTATATTCTATCCTACTGGAACAATTTAATTGCCTGATTCTGAAAATAAAATGTTGTGTTTCGCTGGAGGTCTTCGAACAGTGCTTCATTTTGTGTGTTTCAAAGTACACTTCCGTCCACGTTATATTTAAATGGCTTCCGAATGACTCAGCACTATTAAATCTAATTTAAAAATTACGTAAATAGTTTACATAATGAAAATGTCCAAGTACTCATCACAAGTTAAAACGTTTCAGTAAGGAACATACTTATAGAATATTCTAAATTTATCTGGACTCATCAAAGTTAGGAAGTCAAAGCCACATCAACTCATGTAGCGCTATCTTACAAAATGCCGGCAAAAATAAGCAATCTTTTAAAGTATGTAATGTGTGTAATGTCAGAAGCACAATCACTGGTAGGAAAGTGAACCCTTAAACCTATCTAATGCTAGGAAAGTAAGCTCAAATATCTGTAACACCATGAATGGACATTTATAGTTGAAGTTGGAATAATTTGCTGTAAAATAGTTTTATATTTTTTTTCTAAACACTTCTCTAGTTTTAACATTAATATAAAATATTACATACCTCGCGCGCGCAAAAAAAAACGTTTTATATGTTTAAATAAGACAATGTCAGATTTTAAATTTTATTGTTTTACACCCGTACAAATAGTAAAAACTGCCGTTACTATAGAAAATATTAAGAGTGAAGGAAAAATAACTGAGCTATTTCTATTCAGGATATACCTTTGCGATAGCAAAAAGATAAGGTTTTTGGATTTATTTTAAATTTTTGAAATCGTGTAGGGTTCTTAAAAATGTAATCATGTTACTGACTTTTTTTCTTCGTATTATCACAAAGGTAGGGCCTATTATACAAAAGTAACTACCTGATTTTGTACAGTATTGAATTTCTGTGACTATAATAGTTTTTGTCATTCGCACAAGCAGAAAAATATTAAAATTGACACTCTGGCATGTACTTTCACATAAGATACAAAAATCTAAAAGTTGTTGTTAGCTGAAAATAACATAAATCATTTCTAAAAATTGAGGAAAGTTTGGTACAAGTACAAAATGTTTCTATATTTTCTTTTTTCTCTTTTCTATCACCGTTCAGGGAAATGTATATTTTATTTCGCAACATCACTCTGTCAATACACAATGTTAGAAGTTGCTGCAGGGTAAGTAGAAACCTATTCATGAAAAATTCAAAACTGAAGAAGCTCGAAGTTTGTAAACCTACGTATATTTGTAAAAAGGTTACATTTTTTCTCAATTTCATACAAATATAGCCACTAAACTATAGTTCTCTAGTTCGGAGAAACTAGTTCGACGGAAATACAAAGTACAATAAAATATATACTACATGAATACATTTGAACTCACAACCGTAGTGAGATAAGTTTTAACCCGGTGCTTGTACTCTGCTTCCGTCGACCACTGCGTTAGGCTCCTAAGTGAGGGACTGTCTTAGATGCAGGGAATCCAAATCACGGCAAAGTGTACTCAGGGCGTAGTCAGCCAAAAGCATACAATACATTAACGATGATTCCTGGCAAGATAGAGAGAGAGAGAGAGCGACCTCGTTCCATTAAGGATAAGAAATGTTTGCTTTACACAACATTCTGCAATCGATTCTTAGGGTCGCTACAAAGGTAATGGCTCCCATATCGACCAACTCATAAATTATTAACATTACTACTTGGCACGGCAGAAATGTAGTAGTTGCAGTAGTTAATCAGTGATTTTTATCGGGGAAATTATTCCCACGGTGATTTTTCTGAGAGTGACTACTAGCTCTCGAATTACTGAAGAGTTCTCTAGTAATAATGGCCTGGACATGAAAATTCGTTGTAAGATCGGTAGAGTGTAGAATGTGTTCAAATTGCACTGTGTGTTCTAGGACAATTTAATTCCTTTTATTTTCTTACTGGAACAAAGTACTGATGATAGGTGATTGTAGTATTAAGAGTTTCACCTAGCTGGAACCAATTTTCGCTCTACATACGAAAGCAAAATAGAGATAAAATCAAAAAATTTACCCGTACAATCACCCCATCGTCACTACGTGCAAAAGCACAGGCAATTTTCATTTCGTACTTGTTTTAATGTGCGAGTTAAATCCGTGGCTAACAACTATTGTGGATAACGTACATAAACGCAAATTGTTCTTTTACGTAGATACGCATGCATCTGGCAAGGACACATGCATATAATAACAGTGATTCGTCACGTTGGGAGACTTCTGAATAGTGTCTCGTTTGTGCGGGAAGTTTTGAAAATGCATTTTCGATCACGTGTGGAGTATTTTTATCTTTTCGTAGGTTAATATTTTAAAATTCATATTAATATTTATTAGCAGCACTTTCCGATGTAAAAAAAAAACATAGCGAACGGTTCACTACGAAATAATATGTTAACTAAATATAAATATTTCAGATGATCTTGTTATGAACCTTGTAACCCTGGTTCTAACACATCGCTCAGTAACCAGACCACCCGGCCAGGAATTCCAAAATATTAAACATAAGTTGCTGCAAACTGCAAGGCAGAACTCCCCACTCCAACAGCGGTACGAGTTGCCACACAGGACGCGATAAAGGGGCGTGTCACGCTACCTACGAGGTCTGTCTGCCCCATATCGTCGCAGGACCACTTCACTACCAAGATGCACCACGACGTCCAGATCTACGACGTGCCGAACGCCGTGGACGTTTCCTTACATCAGCCTCGGCATCATTAACAAGGTGGGACTGTCATCGTAAGAACTTAATTCAGTGGCTCTTAAGTAATCATACATGTCTCTAACTATTCTTGCCTCCCTCCGTAAAGAACACCGTAAATGTAATGAAATAGTTGTATGTATTGTAAATTAAAGCCGTACCTGATATTTAGACTGCGAGTCTCACTCATATTAAAAGAATCCCTCATTTAAACAAGTTATAAAATACTGTACGTTTTATGTAAATAACTCCACCATCACTAAGTAAAGCAAACAAGACGGAGTATCATTTATAAAAACGTAACAATCTGATATATTTACGATAAAAAGAAAAATGTTACTCAGTGGTTATATTTATGGAGAGACATACAAAGAGAGACAGAGAGAGAGAGAGAGAGAGAGAGAGAGAGAGAGTGTGTGTGTGTGTGTGTGTGTGTGAAAGAGAGGTAGTGAGAAAAAAAGAGGGAAGAAGGAAAACGTTTTTAAGGCGTACATTGGCGCAATGACTAGAGAACTCGTCTGCCTCCAAAGCTATCCGGGTTCTATTTTACGGAGGAGTCTGGTCCTGATTTTGTACGCTTGAGTTATGTAGCTGACGTTGCTGTAGGAAGGAGATTTTTTAAGTACTCCCGTTTTTTCCGCCGTTCGCGTTCCGTCGCTTCTCTACCGTAGCGGTTCATTTCATGCCCTTTTCCAGGGTTTGGCAACGGCCAAGTTCATAAGTTGACCAAATTACAGAAGCAAATATTTAAAAATATTTATTATAACTTGCTTGCGTCGCCGGATGCTGAATTTCTGTGAATTCGGGTACGGTGTTTGTATCTTTCTGCCCAGTCCTGAAGTTCAGGTGGCCGAGCAAAAATGCTCTTCGGCGCCGCCAAGTACTCGCATGTGCTAAATCTTATCCACCTGCGTGTGTAAAAGTGCTGTCATTTATGACGCGTGAACACTGAAGACATCGGGCTTTGGTAGCAGAGGACACAAATTAGTTAAGACGAATCATATTTTAGAGCATGGAAATATCGACAGCAGACTCGAAGAGTTCGGTAATAATGTTGAATAGTTTGAGTGTCACTTACAGAGGACGAGACGGCCAAGATGAGAAAAACCAGCAGAAAGCTACGTTAAAGGCTCGAGGAACTAAAATGCAAAATATGACGGGAAAGAACTGAGCACTGCCTCACTAACGACAACACGGCACAGCTACAGTGCGGGATGAATGAGGCCTATGAAAACTGCCATATACGTCACTTCAAGGACGTTGGCTACCTCCAGCTTATAATTGTATATTTTCATGGAATTATAGTCAGTAAGTAAACCCATCCAACGGCTACAATATTCACAAAGTTAAATTTATTTTGGTTGCATTTTTGTATAATTATCTGTAAAAGTCATTAATTTTTTATTTTTTTGTACAACCGTTATAAGAAAAAATAAATTACTTACGGAACCAACACAATGATTACAAATAAATAATACTTCTCGATGTTTAAAGACAAAATTTAATGCAGTTAAATATAATGATATTTGCACACATTTGGAATGAATTTTCACACTTGTAAAAAGATGAAACCACTTATGGTGAAATCATAACTATGTATTGATTAGCCAATAACATAGAAAATTTACCTACAAAGTTACATGTACGTGTTTTAATTATTTTAATAATATCTAAACACAAAGCAAAACTATGACTTTAGACAACTAATTATAAAAAAAAGTATTGCTTTGTAAAATTATACTCACAATTTTTAGTAATTGTTCATAACTCCACATAAATGTAAAATTTTGGATAGAAAGGTACCTAACATCACTAAGCGAATTCTCTACTAACATTTTATATGCGCTACGGCGAGTTGCTGTTTTTATTTTTGACAAATCTACTTAACCTGCATTACATTTGTATATCTACAAAAAGAACGCACCCTTCGATTTATGTTGCAATAAGTTTAAATCTTAAATACGCATATTAGAAACGTGGGCTTAGAGTCTCTCTAAACGGCTACAAAAGGCGTTTTAAAACTGCCGAATCTGAGAAAATACCAATCTACTTGAAAGTAATTCTGAGATTGAAATATTAATTTGACTTTTAACAATACAATAAAATGTCATGTTCACTGATTAAAGTCCCATGTGAAAATAACGATATTAGAAGCTTTGCGAGTCACTTTAATTAGTTGCGCATAGAGGCGATACAGCATTACGTACGTCGGTCAGCAGCAGCTTTAAAAGGGGAGTGATTTAGATAATTTTCTTGTATCTTTGTTTTCAAGTTATAACACATAAAGTTGTATTATCAAGATTTTCTCTTTGACAAGATATAGGATATATTCTTGATAAATTTTTTGGCATAAATCATCATGGAATATTTCATTAGTTTGTAATTCGGAATCTTTGCAAGAAAATTATCGCTTAGCTTTCAAGAATGATTAGGCCTACAAGTCCCAAATAAGATGAACATTTACACTATTATGATCTCCAAAAATTCATCACAGATATCTTCTATGCCTCAACATTGCCACATTTACCAAAACTATTTTACAACAGAAGTTATTGCAGAAAATTTACAAGTAAAAATTAAGTGTCTAGCTTTTCCCCTTAATGCTCCATCAATTAAGTCATACATACCCAAGTGGAGACCATTTAGGAAGCGACATCGACCACAGTATTGGTGCTAATATTTAGGTTTGTGAACAAAGTGGCGACGAAAAATTGCTTTAAAATTATTATTGTCAATTTATAATGTGTTACGTTGTGAACGTATATGATAATATTTGTGTCTAATAATGTCGTAATTGCACAAGTTAGCTTCATTAAAATAATTCGCTTGACAAATAGCAAGTCACTTGTTGGTAATTTAATTGTAACGTGTACACGTTATCTCGGCGTGAATAGAATATCATACGTAATAACACTTTTAAAAAATTATAGTGGGTAACGACGAGATCTATAGGTTCTGTATACATTCAGTTGTTTTACGTGGCCGAAGCTTGTGAACACCCAGGCACCATACAGAATGTCAGGTAATTCGTTGATATGGACTCCACTATGTGATTTAGTGACCAAAACTGAGCAGAAATAATACTCTTCGGGGAATATCCCGTTTTCCCTGCCCTTTCGTTCCAGTGCTGTTCCATACTCACCTCATGTAACACCTCACCAGTGCGAGAAAGACCTCGATATTAAGCGCTGACCAAAATCTCGCAATCAATGACTCGTACTTTACGAGGCAATTAACATGAATTTTACAAAAATCCTTGAAAGTGAAAAAGTGGGATAAGTTTGTTCTTAGATACGGACTACATCGCGTGATTAAGTGACCTAACCTTAGCAGATAATATTAGCTTGTATAAAGTCACCTGGTCCTTTGCTTATGAGATAGGTCTAGAAAAATCAGTGAGCTCTAATGTAAGGCAGTCTGTTAGCACTACCGTGTTATTTTCTCGTAAACAGTGACCTAAAGGCCTTTTTACCATTTCTATTTTTCCTTTTAGTTTTGGTTACAAATTCGTATGGTGAAGTCCGTATCCACCAATTACCCAATCCTTTACTTCCTATGCACTGTTTGGATCGCGGTTGGCCTAGTGGCTAGAGCGCTCGCCTCCCACTAAGGCGATCCGGGTTAGATTCCCGGCAGTGTCGGTCCCCGGATATTTGCATGTGTGAATAGCGTCAGACGAAATCGCTGATCGGCGGATTTTGTCGGGGACCTCCCCCCCCCCCCCCCT